>CANXYI011664136.1:0-12392 GCA_948208565.1 Hura crepitans
TTCAGTACCATATGTTTGGGAGAATGGTCTTTCTCCTATTATAGTTCGTGGCATCGTTCCATAAGCCATAAAATATTATTTAGTTCTTGGGTCTATGCTTTAACTCAGTTCGAAAGCCTCTTTTTTAATCCAGATAGTATCACATAATTAGTCACTTTAGTTAATCCATCAATCCATAAATAGGTAACATAAGTAAATATGTGTTTGATGTTGAACCCTTGGGCAAATTCTTTAAAAGATTTGCATTTGACAAATTTTTTTATTGTTCATGATTAATATGTTAGGTATCCCAAGTTGAGTGATATTATCTTTTTAGGTGTGATTCAAGGAACATGTTTGACCTCTGCCCATTTTGTAAATGATTGATTGCCATGATTAAAAATTTATATTATAAACATATGGTGGAAATGGGCCCAGTATATGTATCCCTACTAATAGAATAGTCACAGACTTTTTATGGGTTATTGATTGGATTAAGGGATATAAATTAAATTCTCATGCTTTTGGTAGCTTATACATTTATTTACTAGTTCTTTAGTGGTTTTTTTTTTTTTTTTTGCATTGATGATGAGTAGTTCCTTGTAGCAATGATTTCTAAACAAGTGATGTTGCCTATTCATGAAACCCACAAATGCCTTTATAGATTTCTCTTAACACATAGTTCCTTTCCTCATCACTTATGCACCTTAAATAGGGTTGGGAATATGATCTTTTATATAATTCTCTATCGATAATAACATACTGGCTAGCTTGTCATATAAACTTTTTTGCTTTTGGTTTATCACTTAATAAATATCCACTTCCCTATATTCTTTTTTATATTTTAAAGCAGTTGATTTGCTTGATCATGACACTTTGCAATATTAGTGTCTTTCACTTCAAAAATACCCATTAGCTATTTTATGATGAGTTGCAAATCACTAAAAATTTCTAGGCATTTGGCTTTAACTATAAAGGGTGCTATAAATTATTACGACCTATGTTTCATATTTGGCAATGTTATTAGATATGGTAAAGGGCAGTCATACTACTTGTTAGAATTTCAATCCATGTGGCCTTAACAGGATGATTCCTACTCTAACTCCTTATGCTCTTACTACTCTATCTATGAATAACCATTTAGTGTAGATCTATTTTCATACCAAACATCAAATAGTCCCAATTTGTATGACTACTCAGTTAATCATCTTGATAGCTATAATTGCTATAAGGCTATGAAAAATTTCTTCATATAATTACTGCATAGGCACGAAAATAATGTCTTAGATTAATAGTTATAGTGACAAATCGAACATAAGTTCCTTTATATTCAAATATCATTATCCGGTGACTTTTAAAGTTTTGCACATATAATATATAGGATACTATTTGGTACCTTCTTCTTTGACTAATATTGATCCAATTACTAACTTTTCTATTGAGAGATGTAAGTAAAACACATCATTTTGTAAGGGCTTACTTAGGAGTGATAGAGAAGCTAGGATATTTTTTAGTTTTTTAAATGCTTTTTGGCATTTTTCCATCCAATCAAAGTTTTTAATCCCTTCTAGTAAGTTGTAGAATGGTAAACACTATTTGGAAGAGCAAGAGATAAATCAACCTAGTGTTGTAATTCGCCAATTCAATTTATGTATTCATTGAAAATTGAGAGGAGCCATGTTAATAATAGCTTGAATTTTTTTATATTGGCTTTTATTCCTTTTTAGCTTGAATTTTTTTAGATTGGCTTCTATTCCTTTATCAAAAATCATGAAATCAAGAAACTTTCCAGCCTAAACACCAAATATACACTTTTCTAGGATTAACTTTAAATTATACCTATTGAGAATTTCAAATACTTCTATAAATCCTTTGTGTGTTATTTGATTGTTTTACTTTTTATGATTATGTCATTAACATACACTTTTATTTTCTTCCCCACTTGTTTGGAAAATATTTTGTTGACCAATCATTGATATGTGGCACCAACATTCTTCAATTCGAATGGCAATTTTATGTAGCAACATAAACCTTGATCTACGTTAGGATGAGGGTATCTATCTTTAGGGCATGCTTTTATTTAAATTAGTGAAATCAACACACATTCCCTATTTTTTATTTTGCTTTTTTACCATAACAATGTTGGAAACCCATTTTAGGAAATAGATTTCTTTAATAAAGCCAATTTTGAGTACATCATTAACTTCTATTTTAATTGCTACTTTATTCTCAAAGGCATGATTATGTTTTTCTGGATAACTAGTTTGGTTTTTTTTTGTCAACATTAAATGAATATTCAACAACTGAAAAACTCTTTTTATGATGTCCTTTGGTTTCTATGTGAAAGCCTTAGCATTTTCTTTTATAACAAGTCAAACATCTTTTTTGTTATTATTTATTGATTTGTGATCCAATCTGAACATATTTCCCCTATTCAATCACAGCTCATCATATGAGCATGATTTTAATCCTTCTTATTCATTTCTTTATCCATAGTCAATAATTGATTTTCTTCCTTAAGCATGTTGATGTAGGCTTCTTAAGCTACTTTCTAATTCCCCTGAAGTATTGCTACTCCATCACTTGTTAGGATTTTCATAGTCAAATGGTAAATTAAATTGCATGCTCCTAATTCGAGTAACAAAGGTCTTCCTACTATGGAATTGTAATAAAAATGCGATATCAATAACCATGAACCAAGCTTTACACATGCTGATTGATTTGTTGTCACTAAGTTCTAAATTTAGGAGTATTGTTCCTTTTACTTTTACTAATTATCCTGATAGACCAATTAAAGAGGACTCGACCTATTTCATCTCATTTATCTTTAGCAGTTTCTAGAATACATCTAACATTATTAAATTGATTGTGCTTCCCCCATCTATTAATTTTCTTTTGAGTAGATAGTTTGTAACGACCAGAAAATCCTGACTTCTATGAATAGTACTTTCCCAAGATGAATAGTGATCTCGAGACCTATGATACACTGAAGCTATCAGATGAAAGTATTAATCATAAAATAATTTTTAGCAAAGTTTGAAACTAATTAGAAGTCATTTGATTGATAAAAAATGCTAAAAAAGTTTTTATGACAATGTCTTATGAATAGTGACCAAGACAAAGTTGAACTGCAAAATATTTTAAAAGTTGCTCAGAAAATTTTGGGACTTATATGACCTAATACTCAAAAATACTAACTAGCCTACTAGTGACTCAGAAAATTTTGGGACTTATATGACCTAATACTTAAAAATACTAACTAACCTACTAGTGCTAAAATTAGAATTTTTGGAAGTTGGGATATATTTTATCTAGATATCGGGTAACATAAAAATGGCATTTTAATTCAATTTTTCTCATTTTTCGAGCTTCGATTTTTAGAGAGTTATAGGCCCTTAATTAAGTAAATTTTTGAATGTTTAATTAAAGTTAAATAAAGCTTAAAAAAGGAGGAAAAAAAGGAAGAAATAGAGGAGAAATATGGATAAAAAATAATTAATTTTTAAGAAAGTATAAATAGGGTCAAAATACTTATTTTTGGTCGAACATCTCCTACATGAAGAAGCTGATGTCTTCTCACCACCTCCCCCTCTATTTTTCTTCTTTAATCCTCTATTCTAAACCTTGTTTTCTTTGATTGAAACATTTATAGGTGCCTCCATAACCTTTAAAGCTCATTAAAAGTGAGAAATTCAAAGAACATCGAGAGATTTTGCTCAATTTTGAGTTTAATAAATAGTGCTCAATTTTAGTTCACGTAAGAATTTTGAAACTTGACATTTTTTTCTCTGTTTTTAGGGTGCCTAAGAGTTATTTTGTATGATCATTTGTAATTTTTGATGTCTATATGATTTTATATGAATTTTTATAAATAGAATCTGTAATGGGTAGTTAAGAAAACAAACAAGGCTCGAGATAAAGGGAAAATGAAGGTTTGAGTGGTTCTCAGGGTTGCATTCAATCATTTTGGTATGTGAAATCAGTTTAAATCATTTATATTTGCTTATGCCCTAAAGTTACATGGTAATAAATGTGCATGAAATGGGTAATTAATGAGTTTAAAATAGTTAATTATGGATTTAATTATCTTGATTAGCATCTTAGGTGTGTAAAATGACATGTATGATGTTTGGTATAGGTGTGACTTGTTAGAATTGGTATGGAATATTGGTTTATTGCATGGTGGTTGAATGGCCAAGTGATGCCTTAACACGAATATGCTTATTTATGTATGTATATAATATGGATTATGTTAGTTTGATCTAAAATGATTGTTATGTGTGTGAAGATGATTAAATTATGTCTTGTTGGTATGTTAAAAGCCTTATGGTTGAATGGCCTTATGATATGTTGGTGAATGCATGTTGTTATAATGCACTTAAATAGATGTTAAGTTTGAATGTAGACATAAAGGTCCCATAATGGTGATTATTATGCCTAAGGATGTAATAGGTTTGAAAATAGCTCAATGTGCATATTATATGGCATATTACATGTGCTTAGAGTATTATAACAATTAAAAGGATTTTAGCTCTTTATGATGTATAAGTGGCTGAATGTGATGGTGAATACACTTGTGTGGTATATGTTGATTTGGTTGTATGATTAAGCTTGAATGCATATGTTGGGTTTATATGAAGAGTTTAGGTATGGTAATGTTATAAAAATCAAGTTTTGTGCATGCTTGGAGCTTAGTGGCCGAATGGTCACAATGGGCAAACTAAAAGTGAGAATGTATTAAGTTAGGCATGAAATGAACATATATGGTCAAATACAGGTTATTGATCATGTGATTTTGAAAGTAGTGTTGATAAAGAGATTTTAAGCATGTATGGCTACATGTATGCAAATATGGACATTTAAATGAGACTTTGCATGGATGTAGTATGTGTAGTTACAAATAATATCTAAATTGCTAAGTTTTCCTGGTATGGTCATTTGTTGACCTAACCATATTATAAAAGCCATTTTTAAGCTACTTAAGTTGGTGAAATTAACAATAAACATGTTGATAGCCATATGCTTAACAACGTAGATGGATAGGTTGACCGGTTAACTGGGGGTATAGTAGCAGCTGCTGGGCACTACAATGCTTTTTGATATTTTTGGTCTATGTGTTCACTTTTAGCCTAATCTAAATGGCCCAAACATGTTTGATCTTTAGATCCACGTTGGTAGATGAACTTTAGGTTCATAAATGGTCAGAATGGCCATAATGCTATATTTTTATCCTTAGACTCATGTTATGCTTGGTCTTGGACTCATGTTGTATATGACCTATTGGTCTCATACTATATTTAATCTTTGGATAAATATTGGTAGATAGACCTTCGGGTTCATAAAGGTCATACTGGCCATCCAACCCCATTATCCTTAAGACGTATGTTTTAGTTGTATAAGCAATTAATAATGACCTTTATAAAATGCTTAATAAAGGGCTTTTCAATATTCTAGTAATTACTAAGTTTTGCATGCAAAATGTGACATATGTTAATATATGTTTTACCATATTTTTAAAATTATGTTTAGCATTTGCATGTTTATGTGGCATTTTTCATATCATGACTTATACATGTTGTGACTATGAGAAAATGATAATGTATGTTAATAGTGTGGCTATATTGCATGAGTTAATTAGATTTCACCACTAAGCTATTTACTTAGCACATCGTTTTATTTGTGATGCATAAGTCAAGAGGACAATTGAGCTTAAGCCTCGAGATATCCAGACAAGCAAGAGAAGACCATTCTTTTGGTATATTTTGTTGTATGTAATTGAATTATGAGATGTATAGACATAAGAAGTGCACTATTATGTTGGATGTAATTAATCCTGGGCCTAAATAATAGTGTTTTGTAGTTGTGACTCTTATATGGTTTTGTAACTATATTTTAAACTATTAAAACTACTTTATGTTTATATGTCATCTCTTCCTGAGTTTGAGACTGAGATTGTGATGATAGTTGATTAGAGTGACTAGAAAGATCACAAAGATGGAAAATGATTAAGAATTGTTTTAAAAGTGTTTTTCTTGATTGCAAGTTACTATTCAAATTTTGGGATAGTGCCCGATACAGCTATTATGCTGTCAAAATTTTGGCACAAAGATTCTTAATTTGAATATGTAATTGGTTTTTCGAAAAGTTTTTAAAAACTCGCATTTTTATGTTTTAATTAAGTATGATAAGATGTTTTAAATCATATTGAATGAGTAGGGATCGAATATCATATTATGTACGCACTCCTTAGTCGTGTTTGGCAACCGAACTAAGTAAGGGATGTCACATAGTTGTTCACTATTGCTTTTACCATTAAAGTATCTAAGTAAAGATGTTGGCATGTTTCCCATTTTCACTTGAGAAGGTTATCATTTGCTCTCTCTTTTGTTTTAGTATCCATTGCATATACCATAGTCTCTTATCTATTTTTTCTTAAGGTTTAGGGTTATTTGGTTGTTGTCTAGCTATAATATTGATCATGTTGGCAGTATCCCTTCTTTTTGTTGGCTCAACTATGTTAGTCAAGTCCTTATCGCTCTTTTTTCCTTAGTCATTTTTTAGGAACTGATCAGGTTCTCCTTGCTTTATTAATCTTTCTATCTTTTCTTTTAAATGCTAGCACTTTTTAGTGACATGTCTGTGATCTTTATGGTACCAATAATATTGACTCTTATCTTTCTTCTAATAGAGTCTTAACTCTTCTTCTTTAGCCATTTTACATTTTTGTTGTTCTACTGGATCCATATTAATATCTCTACTCGACTAGCATTGAATGAAGTGTATTGTGTGTGTGACTTTTTGCCTCCTTCTCCTCCACCCATTTTTTTATTGTTCAATTTTCCTTGTTTTTCTTTTCTTTTGGTTGGAATGCTCTCCAAGCTTTGACCATCATATTTTTATACACATTCCATTAATTTTTTAAAGGTTTTATGAGGCTTTTCATAAGGAATGATTGTGTTTTAGACTTTTAGTGTTTCTATAAAATGCTATAATGGCTTATTTTTTTTATTTGAATGTTTAATTCACATAGCTACCTTATTAAACCTCTCAATGTAGCATTTTAGATATTCCTTTTCTTGTTGCATGATTTCTTATAGATATGCTATAGTCTTTTTTTTTTTGTCTAGAATATAGCAATAAAACTAGTTGACAAACAACTTGTCTAATAGCTCCTTTGAATTAGTCATGCTGTTATACTTATCAAATTGAAGCAATCTTAATTTTGGTGGCATCTGCTTATCAGTAAGAGCCTTTGCTAATAGAGAACTAATGAGGTTTGAGTAATCCCTTTAATCTTTAGATTTTTCCTTATTTGGTATCAACTTCTCACTTTTCTAGTCCTTGTTTGACTTTTATTTTTTCTTGCTCACTTTGCTTATTTCAATCGTGTTATTTTCATGCCATTCACAGCTAGAGCTTGAATTTTCTTCTTTGGGTTTTTCTAATGCTTTTTACTAATGCAGCTTATCAAACTATATGTTAATGACAATCTTTTTTTTTTTACAACTTAGCTATTTGTAATTGTTGTGTGATTGTTGCAAGGTTATTTATAGTTGTGATTAGGATTAGATTTGAAACAATTGGTGTTATATTCAAAGCTCATCCATTATTTAACCCCACCATGTGTGCTAGGGCATTCTTATCATTATTTCCTTATGTATTATTAGTTGTACCCATTTTAGTAAAGTATTAAAACAATCCATACTCATCGCAAGGGGTGAGCATGGTTTAAATATAATCGAAAATCGAACCAAACTACTTTAGTTTGATTTTTTTATTTTTTTTTCATTAGTATTTTTTAAGAATTTAGTTATTTAATTTGATTTTCTCAAGTCTAGTTTAGTTAATAGAAATTTGGAAAGAATTGCATCATTTTAGACAAAATTTCCCATTTCATGCTTTTATCAAAAGTTTGGTTTGATTTTATTTAGTAATTTTTAAGATTTTTAGTTATTTGGTTTGGTTTGATTTCATGAACTTTGGTTAGATTTCAATTTGAAATTTTAATAAAGTTCAATTTTTGATTATTTAGGTTTGGTTAGGTTTGGCTATAATAAAAAAAATCAAACCATGCTCTCCCCTACTCACTGCACTAATTGATACTTTTCATGAATACTCTGATAAAGTTGTACCTATAAAGAATAGCTAACTTACTGGATTTTTTATGAATCCTCTTTAATGCTTAAGTCAGTAATGAGATCAATAGTGAATCTAAAGTAAATAAACAATAGTATTACTTATTTATTGTCGATGAGATCAAAATTCCAACAGGATTAGGATTTATTCTTACTATAGGATTCCAAATGAAGTGGACAATGCACAAAGGTAGGACTCTTGTCTAATTTCTTATCTTTTTTGGAATTAGTAGAATTGCCCTTCTAGCATTAGTACATGATACTTAAGATAGCTAGTGAGCTTAAGTCTAATGATACTTGCATAACTGATATGATAAGATATTTTCATTAATATATATCATTTATCAATATAAGCGGTCTCATGTTAGGTCCCCAATGTAAATTTGATTATCATTTATGCTCACAGCTTATGGGATGACCACTTGACCCATGTAAGAAGTATAACATGTGCTAGTCTATTTGCATTAATAATGTCCCCTCTTATTGATACTATGACTAAGGTAATTTAGATCTTATCATATTTACATACAATAAAAATCTCATATCATAAACTCTTTCATGATTGCCTTTGTACTGTGATTGTATACCAATGACTTTATTTCATATTTTAAGATTAATTATCATGCAAATAAAAGAACATGAGCACAATGTGATAAAGAATGCCATATCATTAATAAATGATGTTCACATGTTATATGAAATGGTCCCTAAAACATGAGCTCTAGGGTATACAACTAATAGAAAGTTCATCACCTTGGTTCCTCGATTTATTATTCAATCATATGCATGTACTTGCCTATTTTGAAATACATTTCATTCGATTGACTAAGAGACTTTCAAGAAAGAACTAAAAATAGGGTGCGTACTTTGTTTTTACTTATGCTTGACTATTGTTTAGTTAGAGATTGTGTCATCGTTTTAGATGAATCTTTATCCGATCAAATGATTTTTGTAGTTTTAGAATATTTGAACTTTGTTTATTACTCTTATTTGTCATTTTACAATTTCTTCCTTCATCCATACATTCGATCAGTTGTTGGATCATCTATACAGCTATGGTTGCCATATTCGTTTAGACATTTATCATCCGAGCAAATGTAAAGTGCCTTTGCCCCAAAAAAAAGTTATTGTATTTTATTTTAAAATCATTTTTATGCATTTATCCTTCTGTATTCCCCTTGAGGTGATTATTTATCTTGTCTTTACAAAATACCATTAATATTGGGGGTAGCATATCTAAGGCTCACTAGTGATCTAGCCAGCTTCTTGAGGCAATTTGGGTTTACTTCTTTGCTACTGGTTAGGGTCCACTAATCGATGGCTAGCTTGGCAACAACAAGATGTGGGACCTATTGGCTATTCATGCTTTTGTGGAGATGTAATAGCCCTCACCTGGTCTGAATTTTGGATTTAAGTGAAGGATGCTATAAACCCAGATATCATTTCTCAAACATTTATTTAATCATTTTCTTTTTATCTTTTTATGTTTACATGATTATACTATTATTTAAAACCAAAAATTTTTAAAATATTGTTCCTTTAATTCAATTTCATATTAGGATCATCATGCTAAAAATCCTGCAGCATAACAGCTGTTCGAAGGCATTATCCTAAATTTGAACCTATAAAAAAAACACTTCTAATATATCTCTCTTGATTCCAAACTTCACTTCCACATCATACATACAATGCTTAATGTATAATGCCTTAAAGTCACATGCAAATTTCACACAATATGAATAAAGATTTCAACATATAACATATGGATTATTGTAACTTTTTTTTTTATACCAAATAAGCAACTTCAATTTTCTGCTCAGTCTTCTATCACTATTGGGACTCTATCATATACTCACTTGCCAAATCCAAGATACAACTTATGCATCAAAATAAAATCAATGCATTAAACATTGTTGCTTAGTAAAGTATTTTATATTAAAGAACATGAGCAATATAGTAATTAAGATATAAAAGTAAAAATAAAACTAATACACCATAATTAATCACATATCCATTACTTAAAATCTTTCTTATTAATATCACTTTAAAATTGAACCTATTAATTTATTTTAATATTTGTCATGCATGATTGTTTATGTCTTTTATTTAAATCCTAATAACTTTCTATTCCTAATTTAGTTTATTTCATGTAACTAGTTGAAATCAAATTTAGTTTCTAAAATTTACTAAGTTTCATTTTCAATATTTTTTTTATATAACCTCATTTGCAAGCTATTTTTTGTCAAATTCTTACTTACTCTAGTTTATATGTATTCGCCTATACTTAGCAGATAGATATCTCGATACAGGATAACAGAATGCCTGGGCCACACATGCTATATAAAGACTAGTCACTAGGTTATAAAGGTTCTATCTTAGACCTAAAGGTCATAACTTAGACTCAAAAGTCATATCCTGGACTCAAAGGTCATAGACTAGACCTGAAGGTCATAAACTAGGCCAAAAACCGTAAAATTGAGCCCAAAAGCTATAAGTAACTGCTCATCAAATCTCTAGTTGGCTAGCCAACCTATCTAGACACTATCTGTCTACATTCATATGGGCATTTAAAAGTTAAACACAACTATAATTCATTATTATCTCCTTGTAATCTCATAAATATTATACACTACTATTTGTGCTTACTTATCACAATTTTTTATGTTATTTCATCTGCATTTAATATAGCATTTATTATAGGATTTCTCATAATATGACAATTTCATAGTATAATTAATTTCATATATCTAGATGTTCTCTTACTCTGTAATATTAATTCTTGACTTTCTAATTCACATATACACATATACTATATGCTATTAACTTTATAACTCTTCCTTTATTCATATATTCTATTCTCAATCATACTCTTAATTGCTATCATGTATTTTAGTATAAATTTAATATTTTCATGTGTGCATATGCGTATTATTCAATTGTACAACAAAGTTTTATATATTTTCATTAATACATCAATGTAAACTCATTTATCAAACTTAGATTCATGTAGCTTGTCTATAATGGCTACACTTTTGTAATACGTGTTAAGTCGCAATTTTGTTACCAAAACATACTATTAAGAATCTAATGATGAATTAAGATTTATTCCCACATATAGATTCCAATATGTACATTCCAAATTGCAAAACAATTTAAAAGCATAAAAATCTTTGTTATTATTCATTATTTATGTGAGTATTTATAAGAATTTCTTAAGTTAATTTACATCTCTTTATTGTTTCCAAAAATTCTTATTTTATATTTCCTTTATTAAATTTATACACACACACACACACACATATATATAGATATATATGCACATTTATATAGCAAGATATCACCTTTCAAACTACTAGATAACTTAATTTAATATTAACTACAACATCCTAGAATGAAGGAAAGGAATTGATCATCTTAATCTCTATGTTGCATTAGCAACCATGAGAATCTATTATACTATAATAGCTGAGCTTTAAGAAGTGACCAGCTACATTCGTGGATTTTTCTCTACGTAAGAATAATAATTATCTTTTTTTTATAGAATTTTGAGGTTTTTTCCTTATTTTATTACTTTCTTTACACACCCTTCCCTCAACACATGTCACTTTCTCAAAATCTCTCTTTCTTAAATTGCCTTGGGTTTGCTTCTTTTTTCCCCCTTTCTTTATTCCGTGTTTAGCTGAGAGAAAATCATCGTCTTAAAGATAAGATATGCGCACGTTACTGGGAATTCTTTTGTTTGATTTTTGAAGACTGGAGTTTGGGCTGATCATATCACACTTTGCAGTCGTTGTTGGGGTTTTATGTTTGGTTTTTGAAGAGTAGATTTTGGGATGTCAAATGCTCAATCCTCATTTCCTTCCACCATATTCGCTTTTCAAATCGAACCTATGAGAGAATGCTACCATCTAGCTGCTCGATCTTCATATTCTTCCACTGTATTCAAACTTCTAATTGAACCCCTCATTGCCTCTATTTACATTCATTATGTAGCAGCTCTTTCTTGCAATTATTTTTTCCTTTAATAAAAATCAGGTCAATTTTTTTCTATGTTCATTCTTTCTTGATTTCATAAAAAGTAATCTCAAGTTTTGCCTTGCTGCAGATTGAATTTGCATTAAATCTTATTGATTTGTACTTAGTCAAGTTGAATTAACCGAATTTTCACATAGTCTCCTTCACTATGGTTATGCATGCAAAATTTCAATTTTGGTTATGGTAAATCAAAGATTGTACCTTCAAAAAATAGTCAACCCAATGAGTTTTTGTTGCAAGATA
>CANXYI011664151.1:0-10391 GCA_948208565.1 Hura crepitans
TCTAGGGACCTTTTCCACTGTACCGGCATAGTTCGATATACAATGAAAAGTGCTAGCAACAAAAAGTGCCTACCCCATAGACTAGTGCAGTGGCTTAGTAAGGAACCTCAGCCACTACACCAACCTAGTTTGATAAACAAATAGTCTAGTAGTTGCTAATCCCTAAGTTGACTGGTCAACCCATCTAGTAGGTGTCTAACTATTGGGCCATCTGACTTTCTTTTACATTCATTAATTCATTGATCATCATTTTGTAATATTTAAAAATGTTTAATAATTAGTTATGAATTTATTTCTACAGTCAAATTTTGACACGAATAGTTATGGGTCCATTTTGATCGTACCAAATAATTATGGGTATGTCTTTCTAAGGCAAATTTAATATATTTCTATAGGCATAATTAAGTCCATTTTATTCCATTAATTAAGGCCTTATTACATGCAATTTATCAATCATATTCAAGCTAAGTCAAGTTTGGGCCTTTTGTAGGACAGTTATAGGTCATTTCTATTATTTACGAATACATTTACAAGTCCAATACTGGCCTTATTCTAGGCATTTTTCAAATGCCATTCTCAATCAACATTTTGTATAATTATAGGCCTGAAGCTAAGTCTATGTCTAACTTCTAGGTGACCCTTAAGGTAGCCTTAAACTCCATTTAAAATAAATGTACAAAAGTTCCCAAATTCTTAGTTCAATTTCATGCCATTTTTAATTCTATTTAGGCTAACTTAATCACTTAGATTCCATCAATTTCAAACCACGTTCTAAGTAAATTTAACGTAGGTTTTTCTTACTATTATTTAACTATTTTCTTGTATATATTTCTCATATGTATACCTATTCCATTATAAGGTCATATCCCTTATTTCATGTTTAACATGCCATGTGAATTCACACACACTTGCCATGATACAATATGCTCATTATACCTTAATTTCCATACATGTCTCTTGGCCAAAAATGGATAATGACCACAATGATGCTTTTACTCACATTTAATCATATAGAAAAACATTATAGCATGCCTTAAGCATATATACATACACACATACTACATGCCATGCCAACCAAGTCATACTTAAGCTTACATATGCCATAGCCATACCTTAACCTCACATTCACTCACTTGTTTTTACTAATTCCAACACACATGCATATAACCCCATTCCTAACATGCCATTATCTACCTAATAACTCAAACCCCATACAACACACACATGCCTTACCAATTAAGCACTGCTCAACCATATTTATATTCTATTTATATACATGTATTTTCATTAGTTTGCCACACACACATATCACATTTTATCACTCTAACAAGAACACACATATATGTATCCCATGTCTATGCCTTCATCCATAAGTTAACATATGTACTAGCCATATTTTATTATTTTAATGTAAGCATGCTTACATGTACTCCATAAAACACATTTTCTGCCATTGTACCACTTATATATGTTTCGACCATACATGTCACACATAGGCACATGCATTATTTCTTTAAGTTCACCATTTGTACATACTCTTCTAATTCAATATCTTATTTCCATTATGGTTCACTCATCATAGGCATAATTCATGCAACACAAATTTGACTCTTACCTCTCGGCTAAGTCAAATTGGATATCTAAACTTCATATTTACTCACTATTCCCACTCATCACTTATTATAATCATATATGTTAATCATTCATTATTATAAAGTTCACACACACAAGGCTTAGTCCTTGCATTCCAACCCAAGGAACTCTTTTTTACCTTATGGCCAATGCATAATACTTAACATAATCCTATCTTTTGCATCACACACATTGAAATCATGTGAATACATGACATACACACCACCTCTCCTCCTAATTCATTTTATTAATGAAGTCCACACCCCCTCCTACCTCTCGGTTTCATGCAACCACACCAATTTACCACATAAAATTAGCATCCATACATCAATGAACAATTAATATTTTTACTACTTATTACAAGTATTAATTTCACACTACAAAGCCACCAAAACTCTCAAAGTAAAGGAGTAAGGCATTTTGGAATTTACTAAATTCACATACCAATTTAAAAAGCTAAGCTTTTCCATACCTCAAGCTGGCCCAAAGCTCTCTTGTAACACCTTTTTCCTTTAACCTCAAGCTTGAGATTCTGTTTGGTGTCCCTCATATTTCCTCCTTTAAAAATATCACCTAAATCGCTCACACATTAATTAGAAATTTTGGGTATGTAGTGATGTTCAGGTAAGAGAAATCCTCTAAGAAAAATAATAAAAATCAAAGGCAATTCATTCACTCTATAATTGAATTTCATGCTACCTATATATACATCCTTACTCTACCTTATTTTTCCTTAAATTTTTGGGCATTTTGTGAACTTATAAACCTTTAAATTTTGATTCCTCACTTGAAATTCCAATTAATGATGACAATTAGATGAAAATGCTAGGCTGAAAAAGCCATGAAAAAAGTAAGAAGCTAGAAAATGTGGCCAGCAAAAATGAAAGAGAAAAAGAAAGAAAAAGGAAGAAAAGAAGGGTGAGTGTGGGGTGATAGTGCCCCAGATATCCCTTAAAGGGAATTGCCACTGGCCTTAGCTACTGGAGGAATGTTAGGGTGCCTTAGGTTATGTCCCGTGACATTCAAGCACTCTGAAACTCAATTTTTTAGTAAATAGGGGTTGTGAACTTGGGAGAATTTTTAAAAATCAGTCAAACATCACAAAACTATGCCATTTCTTCCTAAAATCCTCATTTAGGCCTAATTAGATGCCTGTAAAATTTTACAGCAAAATTCCATCGGGAAGTAACTGAACCAAATTTTTAAGAATCTTAATTTCTTAGCAGAATTTTGGGGAATTTTAAAATTTCACCTAAACCTCCAAAAATTATTGCATTTATTTTAAAAATCCTTAAATAGCCTCATTTAATGGCATGCAAAATTTCATGGCTATATTTTATCAAGAGATAGGATAGCAAAAGTTCCTAAAAAATCATAATTTCGTCGAAATATAAAAAATTCTCAAACAACCTCAGAAAATTAAAATTCCTTCTCTATTGGTCTTGTTACAATTTTTAACATTCAGGGTATGATATTTTCATGTCCGTCTAGGCTCATCTCGGGTCATTCTCGACTTGACTCAATTTGAGCCTATGGCCCATTAAATTATAACCCAAAATAGTTTATTAGTTCTACTAAATTTTTAAATTCAGTCATTTTCACCCTTTTTGAGCATTTTAAAGTTTAATGGCTAGTGTACCCCATCTCGAGCCTTATGAAGGTGACTTGGCACTCTGGGCACACATTATGGATATCGGGGTACTATTCATAGAGCCTCGACATACGAGCATTGCACTATAAATACCTTTCTTATATATGAGAAAGGGTGAGGTTGAAAATCAAATTGATAATAGCAAATAAACCCAAACTGTGAGTCTAGGAGAGGACTCTAACCAAGATTCGCACTATTGGTCCAATTGGCCTCACTTTAAAAATAATTCTTTCTAGCCTCTAACATCTTGGTGCTATTGCTTAAATAGTCATTCACAAGGTAATAATTAAGGACTCTTCTTAATATATTGATATTGTTTCATAATCCTATGATCTCTAAAGATTGATAAAGAAATGAGGTGATTCTATGTAATCCCCACTTTAGTCATAGGAGTAGGTCATGATTTTAAGTTGTTTCATAATGTAAAACTAATTGTCATTACATCATATTAATTTTGTTATCTTTGTCTTAATTGTATAAACTTATTTGTAAACATGATGAAGTTTGCATGGACTTACTTTCTTGACATGTGTATGATATGTTGTTCGCATAGACTTATGTTTAGAAATAATGTCTTAAGTGTCTTATATATCATGCTTTAATATCTCTTATTTATCATGTTAATATTGTTTTATGATGATAGCATGTTGTGTAAATTATTTCATTCATTAGAATACATATTAATATGTCAACTTTATTTTATAGTCCGTACGGACTCCCTCTCATGAGGAAAGTAGTCCGTAAAGATGATCTTATTTCATTCTTGTATGTTATGTCTTTAAATCCGTACAGACTCTCTCTCATGAGGAATGTAGTCTGCATGGACATTGTCCTTGATTTCCAGTTTTAGCATGTATTTTTGTTTCTTATCTTCTTTATAATTTTATATAAATCTTTTATCTACTATCATTAAACCTTTTTCTTTTTTTTTAGTTATAAAAAAGTAACTTTCCTCATTGGAGTAGAGGTCTAGATAGAAATAATATCCATTTTAAGCCATAGTCTGCACAGATATGAACCAGCACCATATAGAGTCTACACAAACTAAACAATGTACAAACAGGACCATTCAAGTGTTTTACTCAATTTCTTTTTGTTTTGTACTTATTGTTTCTCTTGATTTATTTTAGGTTGTAATAATAGTTAAACAACTTGTTTTACACTCTAATTAACTAACTTTCACATTAAAATGATTTTTTACATAATTAATTGATGTCTTAATAAAACATATTTAAGTTTTCCTATTCAAAAGTCATATTAAAAATGTATTTTAATAAAGACCAATCTCCTAGAGATGGGAGTTGGGCAATTATTGCCATTTCCTATGGAATTATGGGTAATTGTTAGGTCAGACCGCTACTAATAAATTACCTATTTTTTGGATTTACAAAATGCCTTGTTATATACTTTAAATATTATAATTTACTTTTTATACATGGGAAGGTGATATGGATGCTTTAAATAGAATGCATGCATGCTTGATAAGGGACAAATAAATGTTACAATATAAAATGGAAGGCATATTATTAGGGCATAAATAAGATCTAAAATTTGAACCTTTCTAGTATAAAAGATCAAAGATCCTAGTGTAGAGGCCAGGTGGCAATTCCACTAACCACTCTCATCCTTGATAAAATACATAATCTTTACAGTGGCAACTCTACTGGGGATAAGAAACTCATCTAAAAGTGCCTAAATAATATGCCATCTAATATTCTAATTTTTATCAATCTCATTGTATTGCACTTTTCTATATTGCATCCCTATTACCTTGGATAGTGTTACAAAACATGACTCCCTTTTTCATTCGAGAATGGAGAAGTGCTAGCATATCTATCACTCATAAGCCTTGTACCTTCGGGTTTATGAAAAGGCAAACTAATTGGTCATTATTATCCTTGATTGGAAAGACCTGTTAGGAGGGATCTCTACTTGTGGGAGCTAATAAGCCTTTTTTACTAAACCACTAGCCCATATAGTTAAGCGTAGCAACATCCCTTAGGATGAATGACCCTATGAAATTGTGAATGCATTATGAATGCTATATGGGCCTATTATGTTTAACTTTATTTAGAGTGGGGGTAAGCCCATTATGCCTTTTATTTGGGATGGGCCTAACCTAATTTCACTTTGAATAAAATTTAAATGTCATAGGCCATCATATTTGAATGTGCTTTAAATAAGAAAGGTCATGGGGCCTAATAAGCCCATAAGTGAACCTATACATCCCCTGATAATGCTTAAGTGATCCCACCTAGGAAAGAAATGACTTAACCATGTGTGTCAGCATAATAAGGTTAGAAGCTTTTCTTGTATGTGTTTGTCCTTTCTACACCATGAGCATGCATTGCATGTCATGTATCATCAACATCTTGCATTGTTAATATTGTACATACATCATCTCTAACCCCTTATTTTAACAGTCACCATTGATCCATCATTCACTACTCAGTGGAAACAAATAGGCAAATGTCTCAATCAAGTTAGCAAAGTACTACCAATAAAACTTAAGCAAGGAACCATGTTGGCTGACGAGTACATAACTAAAGCCATATTCATGGAGGCAATGAATAAGATGGAGAAGAGGATGAAGACAATTGTAACCAATGCCTTGTCTGAGGTCTATAGCAAAAAACAAGTGGTTCAATCTTTAGCCACTCATAAAGGAAAAGAAAATAGCAAATGAGGGAGATTACCAACCTTCTGATAATGAAATTCCACTTATTACTAGATCATACCACAAGGTTTCCTCTCCTAAGGCAGTTAAGGATAACCAGCTAAAGAAGCTCAATGAGATGATAGAAGCCATGACTAGGCTAGTCATAGGGGGTAAAGACATTAATCTTGATGATTTCATCTTAAGGCCTATTCCAGCAATGCCTCATAGATTCAAAATGCCTAATTTGAGCAAGTTTGATGGCACAACCCACCCCCACACTCATTTGAAGTAATATGATACTGCTATGAGAGCTACTAATCTCTTTGAAGAATAAATAGTGGGCATGTTCAGCATGTCTCTCATAGGCTAAGCCTTGGATTGGTATCATTACCAAGAGAAAAGGGTTAAAGAGGATTGGAATGAATTAGCACAAGCATTCAATAAACAATGCTCTAATAATGCCAGTATAAAAATTACCCTGAAAGATCAGGAGTTGGTGAAGTAAAGACCAAATGATAGTTTCTCTGATTACTTGTAATGATGGAGGGATAAGATCTTGAAAATGAGGAATAAGCCCGAGAACATTGATCAAATTAAGATATTCATTAGAAATACAAATAGTTACATGAATATTAGGCTAACTGCTAAAGGTATCACCACCTGGGAATAGTTGAAAGACATTGCCATTGATATGAAAGCCAACTATAAAAATAAAGGGTTCAAAAGGATGAATAATCCCACTTTTATAAGCAATAATACTGGGGTTGCAAACAAAATAGCTAATATGAATGCTATCCAAGGTAGAAGGTATTCCAACTTAGGAATGTCTTTGTCATAGTGTTTGAGAAAACTCACCAAAGTGGGTAAGTTACAACCACTTCCACCTTAACCATCTAATGGACCATTACCACCAAACTATAGACATGAACAGTATTGTGCTTATCACTAATGAATTGGACACTTTATTGATAACTATAAACTCCTCAAAAAATCCATCCAAAATGTCATAGATACCAAGCAAATACCCAATCTGAAAGAAACCTCAAATTCCTTACCAAAACACTAAGCAACCAGGCTTCTCAAATCTAGACTAGCTGAAGAATACATGCTTAAAGAAATTTATGGATCTGACTAAGAGATCTGTAAGGAGCTGAGAGAGAGTGAATCCATCCTTTTAACCATCTTCTGGTAGAGTAAGAGCGATAGTGAGCTTGGGGAGAGCAAAAGCTTTTAGGAGGAATCTTCTGATGAAGATTCTAAAGAGGGAAAGAGAAAGCCATTCAGGGTTGAGGGAGAAATGGCAGAGAGAGTTGACAAGAATCATTGGATCCTACCTAAAAAATAACCTAAAACCAAAGAAGTTAAGCATGATAAAGTGTTAAAGTAACTAAAAAGACCCAAGCTAACATTAGCATTTGGGATTTACAAATGTCATCAAAGGATAATAAGTAAGAAGTATTTAAAGCCTTAGGTTAAGTTATTATGTGTACCATAATCACCCCTAGTGAGCTAGTATAAGTGATGAAAACAAGTAAGATAGGCCTAATTACCTTCTCTGATACTAACTTACCCTTAGAAGGAAAGGGAACATAACTAGGCTCTTTTTATTAAGGCCAAAATAAATGGGAAAAAGATGGGATATGCCATGGTTGATAATGGTTCCTCATTATGCATTTGCCCAGCTAAAATCTTGTCTTCTTTGGGAATCAAAAAGGAGGATCTAACCCCTCAAACCATCATATCAAAGCATATAATGACATAAGAAGACAAGCTAAAGGCTCCTCCACTACTAAAGTTCAATTGGGCCTAATTGTGGATGGTGTGGAATTCACTGTGATTAATATCCTAGCTACGTTCTCTATTCTACTAAGGAGACCTTAGTTCCATAAACTTGGAAGAGTCCCCTCTACCTTGTGTCAAATTATCAAATTGCCACATGAAGGTAACATTATTACCATAAAGGCTCAAATCAATCATGTAGTCTTTACATTAGCTATCACTAATCAGCCTTTCACTGGATTTAACATTACAGGAATTTATAAAAACTATATGGACCCCACGATATCAAAAATGATGAAAAAGATGCACTTCTTCATGGTGCTAGTTTAAGGAAGAATTTTCAAGGTATAACTCAACCATTGTAGCTCCACACTCAAAAAGACACAAGAGGATTTGGATATGATCCAAATAAAGGGGGGAACCTAAAGAAATGGAATTCTCTAGAGGACTACTTTGTTAAAAAAAAGATTACAAAAGTATGATGCGACTCCAAAACCTACAATAGTAGATGGGTGCTACAAGCGGGGCTTTAAGATATTTACAGATGTCGTTGATTGGGAATCGGGCCACCTCACTCAAATCTAGTGGACACAGTAAGTCTTTCTTAAGCCATCAGCTATTGACGAAATCCACTTCAGCTTTTTTGAGAATGTGTCTCATTAAGATTTTGATTTGCTTATAAATGAAATGTACCTTTATGACCTCTTTGAGGCAAACAATTTTCTTTCAAATAAAATGAACAAAGAGTTCACTTATTTGTGTGATGTTTTTCCTGATGGTAGCATGCATCCAAATGATTTTTACATGAGCATTTTTTGACATTAACTACATTAAAACTAATCCATTTAATCTTGGCACAAATGAATAACCTAAAAATGTGTTAATTACCTATGATACTACTGTCGTTGAAAGGAAAAAATACGAGATTACTGAAAAAATATGAAAGAATCTTCTCTTGGAATTATCAAGACATGCCTAGCATTGATCGTGAAGTTGCTAAACATGCCATTCTAATATATGATCATACCATTCCTATCTAACAAAAGCTCAAAAGGATTAGACCTGAATAAGTAGAAAAGGTAAAGCAAAAAGTGGTCAAGTTGCTTTAGGCCATGTTCATTAGAGAGATTGTCTTCCCTACTTAGCTAGCCCATGTAATTTTAGTACCTAAGGAGGATAGAAGGGTTAGAATGTGTGCTGATTATTGGGACCTAAATAATGTATGCCCCAAGGATGAATTTCCCTTACCACACATTGATGTATTAGTTCATAGTGCAACTATGGTAGTCATGTACTCATTTGTTGATGGATTTTTAGGGTATAACTAGATCTTAATGAAGGTGATTGACAAATGTAAAACAACCTTTATAATTGAATAAAGGACATACTGTTATAAGGTGATGCCTTTTGGAGTAAAGAATGCAGGAGCAATTTACCAATAGATGGCTACCAAACTTTTCCATGATATGATGCACAAAGAATTTGAGGTCTATATGGATGATATGATGGTGAAGTCTATTGAAAGGGATGGACACTTTGAAGCATTAGAAAATTTCTTCCAAAGATTATATCCATTCAATATAAGGCTCAACCCTAAGAAGTGCATTTTTAGAGTCACATCAAGAAAATTGTCAGGATTCATGGTCAGTAGAAATGGGATTGAAGTAGATCTACACAAGGTAAAAGCAATCTTAGAAATGCCTAAACCTAGATTAGAAAAGGAAGTTAAAGGATTTCTAGGTAAACTATAATACATCAGTCGGTTCATAGCCAGACTTACATCAGCCTAAATCATTTGGGAACTATGCTAGTGCAATTTTAGGGAAATCACTATTCTATCGAAATCACAAAAAAATTCCAAATAACCTCAGAAATTAAAAATTCCTTTGCTATTGGATTTGTTACACTTTTTAACCATCAGAGTGTGATATTTTCATGTTTGTTCAAGCTCATCCTAGGTCATTCTCGGTCGAACTCGATCTGAGCCCATAGCCTACTAGCTATATGCCCGAAATAATTTATTGTTTCTACTAATTTTTTTAATAGAGGTCATTTTCATCCCTTTTTAAGCCTTTGAAGTTTATTAGGCAATATGTCTTTCCTCGAGATTTGTACAAGTGACACGGCACACTGAGTGCCCTTTTCGAGTCTTAAGGCACTATTCCCAGTGTCTTGGTGCACAAGTATTACAAGTCTTCCCCTTTTGGAAAATTTTGTCCCTAAATTTACTTGATGAAAATTGGACGTAACTTCTAACCTTTATTTTTTAGGCCTTTACATAGCCCTAATGCCTCAGCATTAGTTTTGGCTTACTTTCTCGAGGGTGAAATACTATGCCATAAGTTAGCACAATTTTAACCATTAAATAATATGCCATTTGATTCCAGTCATAGACAGTTTTGCTTTCATTTTTATCACATCTTTTTCTTACGTATACTTGTAGCTTTCTTGCCAACTCATTACCAATCCTATTCACACATGATATAGCATGCTATTTCATTTACTATTAGCATATTTGCATTTTGCCTTTTCTCACTTCCCTCTTGTCAAGTATAGAATGCAACAATTTAGAGGAAACCTGGTACTCCGACTTTACTTATTAACAAATTAGATAGTCAGTCATATATATATATATATATATATATATATATATATATATATATATATATA
>CANXYI011664175.1:0-13964 GCA_948208565.1 Hura crepitans
CAAGGTAAGATGGTTGATCTTCAATCAAGGACATCTCCATCACACTACAATAGATGTGCCAAACCATGAAAGTCACTAGTAAAGGGAGTCACACTTCATTGTAAGCTTCCTCTCTCAATAAGGGGGTGATTCATACTTCACCCAAAGTCTTTCGAATGGAGGGACAAGCAATCTTAGCTTCTCTCACATCCAAATCGAAAAAAAAGAAGAGCCATTAGGTTCAAAAATCCATAAAGGACAACCAAAGAAAAAATTAGGCAAACCTGCTAGTGCGAAAATCATCTAGGTGTACTAAGAAAAAATTAGGGTCATAACAAAATAAAAGTACATGACATATACCTGTAAAAGAAGTGGACTCCTAACTATGAAATCAATGTCTCCTTTCATTAGTGCATCTACGCCTTGGCTGGTTTTAGCTAGAAAAACACCAAAAGGATTATAGCTAGAACAAGTTGTAGTCAGAAGGTGAAGAATTTTAAAGTTGCAACAGTCATCAAGGGAAGTGATAGTAAGCCAGTTTCCAAAAAAGCATAACAAGATACACTTCACCCATTCCACTGAATTAATAGGGATTTGATAGGCATGGGCTAAGATCACTCATAGAGATATCGGGCCTACCCTTGACACTATTTTGTGTGCCATGACCGGAGGAAATCCTAAAGTGAGGATAATATCTATAGGGTGGTGGTCCTCGAAAGAAGGTAAGGCAAAAGGGGTAGTAGGAGTAACTTTGTACTCTAAAATGGTGAATAGGGTCCAATGCTGTGTTGTAGCATTTAAGAAATCGGGGTCAATCCATAACTTCCTGAAAAACCTACGAGTAAAAAAGGGGGCAAGAACAAGGGAAGCCCAAGAGGCCTTTGACTCTAAAATCTTGGACAACTCTAGGCAAAAAGAAGACTTGATGAAGAGTATAGGGTGACAGAATCAAGAAAAGGGAGTATTTATAGATAAGAAACCCCATTCCTTTTCTTATCAGGGACATGAATCCAAAATATGCGAGGAAGTCTACATGGACTTAGAAACGGTGTCATAGTCTACTTAGACTAGAGATAGATGTCTGTGCCATTGCCACACCAAGTCCGTGACCACATTTGGGCAATGTTCACTCAGACCAAGTTAACTAAGTCTGCCCAAAGCAAAATGATCCTTTTAGGCCTGCATAGACTGAAGCACCATAAGTTCACATAAGTGTACTAGGGAAAATAAAACATCAAATATCAATAAAATCCAAAAGTAAATATGCTTGAAAGAAATATTAAAATGTGCATACAAAGTATGAAATTATTGAAACAAGAAATGACAATTCATATCCCCAATTAAGGGAGGGGAGATGCCTCACATGTTGCACCTCACATAATAACCATAATACAAAAATAATAAAAAGGAAAAGAAGGAGGGGGTGCATGTTAGCCTACTCCTCAGAGTTATCCTTTTCCTCTATGTCCTCATCCTTAGAAGAGATTACAAGCTTCTCAACCACCTTGTAGGCCTTAATCTTCCTTCGAGCTTTGCATAAGGCTACCACCTGCCTCAATAGTTCATTCTACAAGAAGAGTGAAGGATTAATGTAACATAGCATATGTCATATATACATACACATGTAACATACATGGCATCCACAGTGTACATGCAAGGGTAACATATACAATGTAATGGGTAACATATACAATATACATGACATACACAGCATATATATACATGTAAACATATGTAACACATACAATATGCAAGACATGTACCAAATTCACCATGATAGGAATAGCCATTTATAGCCAGCACCTGGGTCTCATTTATCATGGCCCTCCTGAATGCCTCTACAACTCGAGCAACCCTCTCTACCAGAGCCTTCTTCACCGAATTGGAGGAAAGAAATATAAAGCATATGCAATGAGAAGATTCAAGTGATACAAGTAGTAAAACCAATGGCCTCACCAACATCGTATTCTTAAGATTAAAGGCCACTGGCCAATTCTCTTATATGCAGAGTATAGCAAAAGATAGCACCCTATTAATGCTATAGGACATATAGCTTAGCTTTAGAACATACCCCAGGGTCCCTACCACTTCATCGAGCAAAGGCATCAGACCAGCAAATTGACCTGAAGCTCCACTATGAGTAGGGGAAGGTGTGAACTAAGAGCTAGGAGAGCTAAGAGCCATCATATGTTGCTTCCTTGAGGAGGATAGATTAGCCCTAAGGGCAGTAGTAGGCTACAACACCACACATACAAGTTAGAAAATGTCACGAAAAGGAGTCAAAACATAAGAAACTCACTTACGGTGGAGGAGGTCTCGACACATAGGGCACCCATAGGAGCAGATGAGTCGAGGCCTAAGAAGCATTGCTCACATCACTTTCCTCCACCAATGTGGCCCTTGAGATTCCCATAGTCATCCCTTGCATGAACTCTAGGTCGTCAATGTACCTTTTAATTAGCATCAAGTCTGAAGGGTTCAAGGGAATGAGACAGACATCAAGACCCAATTGCCAACTAACCAACCTCTCCTAAAAACTAGTAGTACATCTCCGGAGTGGTTAATAGTAGATAACAAGAGGACTAACCCCTAATAAATCATAGAGAAGGATGTAACTCACCGATGGGAAATGCCCACTAAGCCAAATCAACCTATACGGGTAAGTATAAGTTACATGTGAATAAACACTAATATAAATTCTCTTTATGTAGGGAATACTTACATCAGTCCAAGCCTAAGAACTAATATATTATCGATGCTGGATCAATGAGGCCATATTCCATAGGACTGTAGAAGGTCGCACCAATCTATCTATCACTAGATAGTGGCAGGGCATATCTAGCTCGCAAGGGTGAGCTAGTAAATGGAGCTCATTAGCCTACACCTGAAAAGAATAAAAGACAACATCACAAATGAAATCCTAAAGAAGAGAGCACAAATGAAAAGGGCAGTGGCTTACCAAGATGCTCAACATAAAGCCCTAAATAAAGCGGTGGCTTTTCTGAATCCATACAGCTATGTCATGGCTCTGGAATATCCATCCCAAAGAAATGAAGCACTGGTTCTAGCTGCCTATCTTATTGACCTCCTTTAAGATCGGAAGGAAGCTCCAGCTCATGGTACCTTTGCCATTGACAAATAAAGTGGTACCTATCAAGTACAATACAAAATAGTAGGAGTATTAGTCCACCTCCAACTCACTCGAGGGTGACTCCTCCCCCCATCTCTCCTATTGATCCATGAAATGAATATTGCCAGCCCTATCTTAAGTGACAAACCCTAGCAATTCCTTCACCTCCTACAGCTACAAGGATGGATATTGGTAGTAAGCGTCAAAAGTGATCGTGCGGAATGTGTAGGGAGCCCCGATTATGAAGGCCCAATTAAAGGGGTTGATCATCATCTCACTAAAAGATAGATAAAAAGTGTGGGTAGTGTCTATCCACCTATCTAGCAGTGCCCGCAAGGCTTGCAAATCATGGTGAAAATCCCCACCCACGAGGTGATTGAGGAAGGTTTAAAAGCCGATCATAAGAAATATATTCTTTACCACCATAGGCATGGTAGAATACCACTGCTAGGGACCAGAAAAGGAGGCCCTACACTTAAGGCTTGTATGCATAAACAAAGCAAGTACAAGTCAATAAAAGTCTGAATGGACCAAAAAAAAAAGTCAAATAAGGTTAAACATAAGTCTGCACAGACAACACCTGATCAATGACAAGTTCGCATAGATTTCAAAAGGTAGAGTATCCAGAATGGTCACATCACAAGTTTTATAAACAACATGAAAGATTAGGTCTACACAAACCAACTTTCCTTAAAATCTAGGTCCGTATGGACCTATTGTGCTATAGCTTATTTAGTCCGCACGGACGTATCGATCTAGAGAATTCTCAAAGCATGAAAACAAAGAGAAACTTGATCAAAATGGATAGGAAACACATAAGAAATGAAGAACATACCTAAGGATACACTACAGAGCAAGCATGGTATGCTAAATCTGCTAAAATCATAATCGAGTCACTAAATGCCACCCTATTAACTGGTGCAGCATTCCTAGGCTGGTTGACGATGACAAAAGGGACAAAACCAATCGGAATTAGCATAGAGATGTCTTCAAAAGGTGGAGGAAAAGGTTTGAATCTCACTCTCATGGGAAGGAGGATCACGGTGGGAAACTCCTCACCATTTGAAAAAGATGAGTCAAAAATGCTGCCTACATAAGAAGCCATTTCTGAGTAATTTGTTAGAGAGAAAAGAGTAAAAGAAGAATTCTAGATAAGACATAAATGAAAAATGAGGGGGAAAAGAGACCGTTATATCTCTAACACTATAAGTCGACACGGACCTCCACAACATTAATTTGCACTAACCACTTCCCTATCAAGTCTTTACAGACCTCATTTGGGTTCATCTGTGAGAGTTAGATTTTACATAAGTCCACACAGACTATAACAAATAAAGTCTACAGGGACCTTTGACTACCAAAATTCAAAAGAGTTAGATATAAAGAAAAATGCCTTTCAAAGGTCAAACTTACTCTTTTCATAATTAAACTAATATTTCATTTCTTATTTGTAGGATCAACTCAAAGTTCAATCCGTAACCTTGGATAAACCCTGACTTTAATCCATAGATCATGAATCAACCCAGAGTTGAATTCTCTAATTCTAGATTAACCCTGAGTTCAATCCATTGATCATGGATCAACCCTAATTTTAATCCATAAATCATGAATTAACCCCGAATTCAATTCTATAATTCTATATCAATGACAAGTTTAAATCATCCTTTGGGTTTGGCCCCGTAAGCCAATCTATCCTTCAGGTTCAACCTCGTAAGCCAATCCATCCTCCGAGTTTAACATCATAAGCCAATCTATCCTCTAGGTTCAGCCTTATAAGCCAATCCATCCTTGGAGTTCAGCCTCATAAGCTAATCCATCCTTGAGTTCAACCTCATAAGCCAATCTATCCTTCGAGTTTATCCTCGTAAGCTAATACACCATCCTTCTGGTTTGCCTCATAATCCAATCCATTAATAGTCAATGTTGAAGTCTACATCAAAGCCTGCTCAGGAATAGCATGAGTAGAATAAGCTGACAGGTAAGTATTACTTACTTTGATTCTTTACTATATACTCTTAATGCACAGCACACACCAAGGATAGGGCAACTGTAGACACCTCACCTTGACCTATGATGATAGCTAGAGATGAACTCTCATGCATAGCACAAAGCCATGAAGAGGCAGGTTTGCATAGACCTATTAGCCATGTCCGCAAGGACAAACTACGTGAACAGGCCAAAGTCCAGCCTATGAGGACCACAGACCATCATATAACAAAGCCTAATCCATGGTGACTAGTACGAATAAGTCCCTATAGACTTGCTGATGGGAAAGGCACTCTGGATGGAAATATTGCCCATTCAACCTAGAAGCAAGAATCCTTTAGGGATTAGGACTCTTTTTTAAATGAAAAGGAGGAAAAACATAAAAAAAAAGAAGTATAAATACTTCTCTACATTAATAGAGAAGGGCTATAAAAAATTAGGATCAGAAAAGACTCACATTCCAATGGTAGGAAACACTAGGGAGCTTGCAAGGCTTGATTTAAGAGAGGCCTTAACCATCTTCACCTAAATCCTAAGGCTTTTGTGCTAGTGTTTGAAGAGGTTTTCTTGTCTAGGTAATATCTTAGGTCTGGTGAAAGATTCCTTGATGTCTTGTAAGCATATGATCTCTAAAATTGATGTATATGTGAGGTGATACTTTGTTATCCCCATATCCATTTATGATGAGTAAGCCAATTGTATTGATATATAAGATGTGAGATTGATCTTTATGGTCAATGTTTGGCATGTCGCATGATATTAATTGCCACTGCATAAATCCAACCATATGTATATTTAGGTCCACATGAACTTAGTGCCCTTAGACACAAGCATATAGGTTACTTCGCATGACCTTCTTTCCTTTATGAGAATTCGGTAACCTGGGGAGCATAAGCTTACATCTAGTAAGCATGATTCTCCATTCCAATAGTACTATGTTATAAGCTAGCTAATCGATATGACTTAATATGATCATGCATCAATATTGAAAGTATGTGATTATGTGCATGGAACTAGATAATAGTTTGCATGGACTCCCAATCATAAAGGTTGTATGTCCACTCAAACCTAGGTGTGATGATTTATATGATAATTCCTCGACATATGCCTTGCTTATATAATCAATGGTTTTTTACTCATTTATCTTAAATATGTCATATTCTATTTACCATGTGTCAATAATATCGATCCAACCTATTTGGCTTTAGTGTTCTTTGAGTTGTCAATTGGGTCTCTTGTTAGAGTGAAAGATGGAACAGACCCAATTCTTCCCTGGTGATGGTCCACACGGATTAACAGTTGACCTTTTGGATGTCCGCACAAACCTAGCAATGTAAAAGTAGGATCACTTTAGGACTATAACTTATCCCTTTGGTTTTTTGCCATTAACATTTTATTATTTATTTTGGGATTATAATAGTTAGTAAATAACTTATTTTACACGTTAAACCCTAATCTAACACTAAGATAGCTTTTTATATAATTAATTGGTGTTCTCTAATAAAAATGGATTTGTTTTTCTTTAATCAAAAGTCACTTGAAAAATGTATTTTAATAAAGGCCAATCTCTTAGAGATGGGAATTGGGCAGTTACTACCAATTTCCATGTAATTATGGGTAGCTATCAGGTTAATTAACAAATAATGAATGGCCTATTTTTTGGATGTATGATATGCATTACTGTATTCTTTAAATATCGCAACTTACTTCTACTACATATAATGGTGATGAAATTTAAATTAAGAATGATGTATGGTTGAATGATAAGGGATTGATAAATGTTACAATTTACATGGACAACATATTATTAGGGCATAAATAAGATCTAAAATTCTAAACCTTTTTTGGTACAAAAGATCAGAGGTCTTGGTGTAAAGGCTAGGTGGTGACTCCACTAGCCACTCTCGTGCTCGGTAAAAAAATCATAATCTATAAAGATATCATGGTGTATTATAAGAATAAAGATGAGCTTGAACACCATATAAGAACAATATTATAGAATTTGTGAGAGAAGAAGCTTTATGCCAAACAAAGAAAGTGTGAGTTTTGGCTTGGTGAGGTGTCTTTTTTAGGATGCACAGTTTTTATAGAAGGGACTAAAGTTTATCCTAGCATGATACAGATTGTTAAAAAGTGGAAGCCACCTAGGAATACTATAGAGATTCAGAGGGGTTGACTGGTTACTACGATTAGTTTATCAAGGGTTTTTCTCTAATAGCTGTACTTATAAATTGTCTATTTTAAAAGGATTTTAAGTTTGTTTGGAATGAAAAATATTGGGAGAGTTTTGACAAGCTTAATGCAATACTAACAGAAGCACCTATTCTAGTTCAATGAGTTTCTAGTAAAGATTTCATAATCTATAGTGATGTTTCACATAATAAGTTAAGGTGTGTTCTAATGTAAGAAAGCAAGGTAGTTACCTATGCCTTTAGATAATTGAAACCATATGAGATGAATTATCCTACTCTAGAATTGGAGCTTCTAGCAATAGTATTTGTAAGAAACATTAGGAGACACTATCTTTATAGAGAGAAGTGTTACTTTTATACTGACCATAAGAGTTTAAAGTATCATCCCACAAAAAAGGTGATAAATTTGAGATAAAGATAATAAATGGAGATAATTAAATATTATAACTATATAATTTATTATCATCTTAGCAAAGCAAATATAATGGCTGATGGTTTGAGCATAAAGTTTTTAGCAACCATGAATGCTTTGAATGTCAAATTGCATATTGGGCCTTATAGTGTATTATTGGGTAAAATACAAGTTATGCCAAATTTGTTGCATTAAGTTAAAAATAAGTAAGAAAATGATCACATGTTAATGAGTGTGATAAGTGCCATTCAAGAGGGGAAGGCTACTAAATATGAGTTAAAGAATGATGGATGCTTGTATTACCATGATAGAATTTGTATTTTGGATATTGAAGAATTAAAGAAATAGATTCTGGATGAGGCTCACAATGCTCCTGATGCTATGCATCTGGGTAGCATGAAAATGTACCAAGATTTAAAGTTATTATATTGGTGGTCTAGAATGAAAAGAGATGTATCAAAATATATGACTAGGTGCTTCACTTATCAATAGGTGAAGGGAAAACATTAGGTTCTATCTAGTTAGCTACAACTTATATCAATTCCAAAATGGAAATGGGAGAAAGTGAATTTGGATTTTGTAGTTGGCTTGCTTACAACAAGAAACAAGCATGATTCAGTATGGGTTGTAATAGATCATCTTAACAAAAAAAACTCATTTTATACCCATGAGAATGGATTATTCCATAGAGAAGCTCATTGAGTTATATGTTGATAAAGTTGTAAGATTGCATAAAGTGTCATCCTCTATTATATCTAATCAAAACCCACGATTTATGTTAAGATTTTTGAGAAAACATTATAATACTTTGGGTACTCAATTAAGTTTTCATACAACATTTCTTTTAGAAATAGATGGACAATCAGAAAGAGTAATTCAGGTAATTCTATGTTATTTGAGTGATTCGATGTAGAAATATAAATATTATGAGGTGTTTATGATAAGCATGTTTGTTAGCATCTCGAGGACTTGTTAAGGAGTTGTGTCATTGAATTTAAGGGTAGCTGGAATCACTATCTATCATTAGGAGAGTTTGGCTTACAACAATAATCATCAAGCATGTTTGAGAATAGCTCTGTATGAGGCACCATATAGGAGAAAGTACAAAAATCCATTATGTTGGAGTGAGCTCAATGAAACTAAGCTTACGGGACTAGATGTAATCAGAGATGCTGAGGAGAAAGTAAAAATTATCAAAGATAGATTAAAAGTAACTTCTGATAGATAAAAGTCATATGCAGATCCTTAACAAAAAAAGATGTTAAATTTGAAGTAGGAGATAAAGTATTTCTAAAAGTATCACCATAGAGGAAGGTTATACACTTTGGTAGGAAAGGAATATTATGTCTAAGGTTTATTGGTCTATATGAGGTGATAGAATGTGTTGGATTAGTTGCCTACGAACTAACATTGCCACCAAAACTTCAGTAGATTCATGATGTATTCCATGTCTCTATGCTTAGAAGATACAAATTTGATCCAACTTATGTTCTATCAGTGGAAAAAGATAAAGTTAGGCTAGACTTATCCTATGATGAAGAACCTATTAGAATCTTTGCCAGCGAGGTCAAAGAATTAAGAAATAAGACAATCCCACTAGTGAAAGTTGTCTAGATGCATCATGGCATGGAAAAAGCAACTTGAGAGTTAGAAGCTCAGATGCACAAGCAATATCCAAAATTATTTAAATCAGGTAATGTCAAGGATGAAATTTATTTTAAAAGATGAAGTCATGGAACAACATAAAAATTTCTCGATTTTATGAATAATACTTTCTCGAGAGAAATAGTACTCCTAAGGCTCAAGGTGCACTAAAGTTACTAGATGAAAGTATTAGCCATAAAATAATTTTGGGTAAAGTCTGATGTTAATTAGAGTTCATTTTGATCTGTTAAGAACACTAAGAATTTTTTTTCAACAATGTTATAAGAATAGTGACCAAGGCAAAGCTAAACCAAAAATAATTTTCAAGGTTACTCTAAAAATTCTAAAACTGTACAACTTGATAGTAAAAAAAAAAATCCACTTTGTTGAATGGAACTAGAATCAGAATTTTCTAGGGTAAGAAAGTATTTTTGTTTGAATTTTAGGAAGCATAAAATTGACATTTTCATTAGGTTTTCTTCAATTTTTGAATCGCAAATTTTGTAGTATTTAGAGACCTAATGTATCTAATTTCTAGAAGTGGAATGACAAAAAAGGACTTAAAATTGGGGAAAATGAATTTTTGAATGAATTAAAAATTATTTATTTTCTACCTATAAATACCTTAAGAACTTTGACATTTTTTTTGTCAAAGATCATTTTCACCCTTCACCCTTTCTCCCACATTTTCCTGAAGCCCACCAAGGAGAATTTCTTTATTTTTCTTCTTTAATTCATGAAATATTAGGCTTAAATTCACAAATAAATTATAGCAAATAAGTTTACAAAGGTTCTAGAGAGTACATTTGTCGGTATTTCAGAGAAAAACACATGAATTTTACATTTTTAGGTTAAAGAGATAGTACTCTTTTTTGATCGGGTAAGAATTTAAAATTTTGCATATTTTTCCCTTATTTAGTAGCTGCCTAAGAGTCAAAAAATATTGTTGTTTGAATTTTTTAGGTATTGTATGAATTTTTATGATTTTTCTAAAATTGAATCTACAATGGGTAGTTACTAAAATGGAGTGAGAGCACGATAAGGGTAAAGTGAAGATACAGATGTGCTTCATAGTGTTCTTGAAACTTGCTAGGCATGTGCAATTGATCTAATTATTATAGATAAAGCATGTCATCATTTATATATAATGTATGTAATTACGTATAATTTAGTATAAATGCACATTTGTATATTAATGGAGAAAATAATTGTTTATGGTGAGTTTTAATGATGTCAAATTAGGTATGTAGAAAGTATTAATGTTATGTTTGCATGAATATAAATGGCTAAATGATTAGATATAGGTGTAGGTGTATTTTTTATGTGATATAGGTGTACTTAACATTGAAATGATGTTATAGGATGAAATAAAATATTACAACAAGATAAAAGAAGGAAGAAATATATTGATATATAGAAAATTAAGGTGGCCTAATAACCTTTATATGTGAAGAGATAGCTATAGTGAATCACATGTGAAATTTGTGCATAATGACTTTTAATGGTAATTATATATTAGGAGATAAAATAGGTTATTATGATTTTATATCATTGTGATAGATATTTCTTATATATATAAGATGCATGATATTGAGTATGTTGTCAATATACTAATTTTGGAATCATAGGAATGAAGTGATATAGAAAATGCAAGGTTGAAGTATAATTAAATGAAGAACAAAATATGGTGATTGTAATGTTTATGGCCTAATGGGTCAATTACTTACAACATAACTTTCGCATGAAAAAATTATGCGACTTATGATTTATAATATATCTTAAAAATGTGAGTATTTTATTTTTTTACTAAATGGCCTAATTTCTTTAAGGAAAAGTGTAATCTTTGATATGAGAATGAAATTTATAGTATTTGCATACAAGTAAGAAAATTAATATTTTTAATGTAAATTTTGCATGTAAAAATGATATGAAAAATATGTGATTGATTAAGCTATATGGAATTATGCTAATTAATGATGAAAAAGCAAAAATAATAAAATTTTCCTAATTTATAAAAGAGTATTGATTAGCAAGATTGAAATGAGTAAATTAAATTGGGGCTTAATAAACAAAATGATAAAAACAAAAATAGTCTGCATGAGTAACAACCTAGAGATGGATAGGTTAACTTGTCAACTAGGGATAGTTAGCAACTACTAGACATTACCGTGTGGATTTTAGTTATAGGTCTACTTATAGTCTGACTCTAACTTGTATATGATAGTATTAGATTTCCACACTAGTGCAGCTGTTGTTCAGGTCCCTTGGGGCCATTATAGGTATCTATGCTAGTGTAGTAGCCATTCAAGTCTAAAATATGAACCACTGCACATGATAATCTCGATATATATAGTTGTTATATACTAAGAAATTTGGATGGAGTAAACATAGTTATAAACTTGTGATTGTTAGAAATATAATATTTTATTTTTATTTTAAATTTATTTGAATGAAGAAATATGCAGTGAGAATAAAGTTAACGATAATATAATTGAAGTATTATGACACTATAAGAGTTATAAGATATGTTGGCTATTTATAAGTGACGTATGGTTTGAATAAATTATATTAAATATTGTTTTAATGTTAGGATATTAAATATGTGTGAATTTAAATAAATGGTTATGTTAACAAACATGCCATAAGGTATTATTAAATACAGTGTTTATATAAATTGTGAATGTTATTGACATATATATACTGGGTAGAATAAGAACGTGATATTATAGTTATATTCAATAATTATATCAATTACACCACTAAGCAATACACTTAGTGCATCATTTTATTTGTGATGTGTAAGTAAGAAGAATAATTGAGTCTCTTTTAGGAATATTGTTGGTAAATTTTAAAGATGTTTAAGAATTATGTAATATATAGACTATAGGTAGTTGCACTCTTATGTCAGTTATGTAATTTTATGGCTAAGCCAAAGTTTGTTAATAATTATAGTTTTTGTAAAGTGGGTTAGTAATTGTAAATCTAAATACACTTTTAAATTAAGTTATGCACATTTGATCTCTTTTCCTAAGGTTGAGATTGTGTTGTTGAATTTAATTTATTAGAGTGACTAAATGGATCATGTAGTATTAAGGATGTATGTAAATAATTATAGAAGCATTTTTCATTGGCTTAAAATTGTTGGATAGTGCCAGTACAAGCGTTATGCTACCAAAATTTAGGCACGAGGATTCCAAATTTTTAAACCCATAATTTGATGTTAAGAAGTTTTAAACAAGTTAATAATGTTTTATATATCATAATCTTATATTTGTTTTAAAAAGATAAAATATATTTGTAATAAACCTTTAAGAGTTTTATGATAAAGCATGGATAGCATCTAATGTGTTGCACAGCTTAGTTTTGTTAAGCGATTAGCCGGCAACTAGATTGGGTAATGAGTGTCACATTTGGAACCATCGTGCCAAAAATTTGGCAGCATAATGGCTTCTTAGGACACTTTCCCTAAATTTTTAACTTGTGGAAAAAACTTCATATTTATCTACTTATCATAACATATCTAGTTGAGTATATGATCCACTTGATCTCACCAACCTACAATAACCTTCTACCAATCCATGAATATCAAAAGTCATATTTTAGTCACTAAAATGCAACTACAAACATATATTAACTATCCACACTGAGGTATACATTAATTTTTACTATATCCAAATAGTAATAAAATCTAACTATTAATATTACTTGGCAAATACAAATCAATATACAATATAGATATAAAACCTAGTGAATGTATATAAAAAATATTGGGCTCAACATATACTGGAGATCATGTACACAAGCATTTTCCATATTCAATATTCTTCAACTCTAATGCCTACTAATGTTGATTACCCCTCCTCGAATCCACGAGAACTTGCATGCTAAAAAACTATTGATGTGCCAAGTAAGAATTACTTAATGATGTACCAAAGTTTACTATGTTATATAACAAGTATCCATACATCACATAGAAGATTATTTTATAGATCTACATTATAGAAAGAAACTGAGTATTAATATAATATTTCTTCACTATGTTAGTAATTAACCTCGAGCCATGTGCTATTATCCCTTTCTTGTAAACTAAACATAATTGACTTTTAACAAGAAGATATAATCATTTAGATCGATTAGTGCCACATAAAATGGGCATGCAAAGATGTACATATATTTATATAGGCATATTTAAACATAGCTACAAAATAATTAACGATTACAGAAATACTTACATGTGAAGTAATGTACCCTGGTAATAGGTATTCAGATTTATTTTTTATATCCCAATACTTTATCATAGCATTTTTTAAATCTATTAATCACACAGAAAAGATATATATGTATGTATATTTTTTCTATGTGTTTATGTGTATATATGTTCCTTTATGCTTTGTTAACAACTACAAGTTGTAAATGAATAACATTTCATAGAAAAGATCATAGAAAAACATGTTCAAACTATATATGCACACATGTAAATAGCATGTGGTCCAGCTAACTAAGAAAAAATATTAAAATCAATAAAATCTCATGGTAATAAATTATGTTGTCCAATTTATTTATCATTTTCTCTTTAACTTACTTTATGGCCATACTTAAGAAAGCATATACATTACAGATA
>CANXYI011664261.1:0-23814 GCA_948208565.1 Hura crepitans
ATATGACTGCTACACTAGCCTAAAGGCATCAAAGTACCTTAGCAGCTACTATACATCCCTAGTTGACGGGCTAACCTAACTAATCTAGGTTGTCTAATTGTATGGGCCATCACCATGTTAAATTATGTTTCACCTTTATAAGTGGTTTAAGTGAGTTTTATTAGTTATTTGGTCAACACATGACCTTAAAGGGAAATTAAAGCCACTCTATTATCACATTCACATTAACATCCTTTTTCAAGCATAATTCACATCATAATTATCAACAGTTGAAATTCATTCCATTATTGTCAGATAATGCCATCTTATAGCTTTATCACAAGTACATAACTATTCTTGCCTCAAAATACACATAACTATATGCTAGGCCATTCGGCCCTCATCTCCATGTTATGCCTTCCCATTTATCTTGCCTCAAAGGCATACAAACCATATTTTCATCATGCCAAAACATATTTACATGAATAATCACACCATAATTCATTCATATATTTAAGCATTACAATATTATTTAGTTCTCTAAATTATTCATGTCACATATAACATTATTTACATAAAATATTACTTTTATGCATTCAAGGACATAGCTTTATATGTTTCAGCCATGTCTATACTATCTCCTATAATATACATTTTCTCATGTTACATGCCAATTTCATATCATATACATACTAACTATGCACATACAACTTACATAATTCATGCTAAAACTCAAGTTATGTCAATCTTCGCACACTTTACTCGCATCACCTGTTTTAACATAATACTAATATAACACACACACATATACATACATACATACATACACATATCCATCATTTAAAGTCATAACATTTATTTAACAAGCAATATAGGATTCAACCAACATCATCACTTTGTTTACAATTCATTCATTCATTCTTTCATTTGCCTTGTCATTATAACTACCAACACACCCATTTCATCATTACATAACTTACATAAATCATTAGAAGGTATGCTTAATAGACCGTCTGGTCATTATAAGGTTCCAATATCCATTAATCTAATTTCTAACATTAACATAAAATTAGACATACTTATAACATCATAGCACCATTTATAAGCCATACAAAGTTATTACCATTCATAAAGCATTAACTGCTTGCATATACACACACTTTTAATTTAGGGATTCAATACACGCACTATATATTATATTGATTACACTTACAATTGATCTTATTTACACCACTAAGGCCTTTTTACACCTTTTCTTTTCATTTCCCTTTTCCTTGCTCATTTCTCTCCATAAACATAACATAGGAAAAGCTATAAAAAAATCCATAGAAAATTATACACATAACCACACTCAAAATCAACTTAATATAACTCTTCTTGGGCTCTTAGAGAACCTTAGAAAAATATAAAACCAAAGAAAATAACTATTACTCAAAGATGTGTCATTACTCACTCAAGCTTTTCTTATAAAAAATCCTCTAGTTTTTCTTTTATTTCTTACAATTGTGGGTATTTAGAGGCTTAAGGGACCATGAATTAATGGTTGGATATAGAATTAAAGGGGAGAATTAAGTGGAGAAGAAAAAAGAAATAGGGGAGCTCATATAGAGAAGCCATTAGCTTTTAGCAAGAGGAAGAAGAAGATCACTATTGGGATGTTGACCAAAAAAATAAAAAGGCTTTGACCCTTTTATAGCCCTTTTAATCCAATGCGTCTTAATATTTCATTTCTTGATCCAATGGCCCTTAATACCCTAATATTTCTTCTCTTATTTTTAAAATTATTTCATCTCAATCAAACCTTCAATTAACATCTATTTTAATCCCATAAAATCCTTCAAATTAGGACCCAAAATCCTTTATTAACCCATGCTTGAGAACTAAGAAAAACTGATTAAAAATAATACTTTAAACATTGCCTAATTTTTATAAAATACTTTTTGATATTCAAAAATTCCATTTCTAATGCCAATGAACTATTTAGAATATTTGAGTATCAAGTTGTATTAATCCTAGGTCATTTTGAGCAAGCACAAAATATTTTATAGCTCAGCTTTAACTGTGTCATTATACATAAAGCATTGTCATAAAAACTTTGCTTTTATTTTTAACCATCTTAATGACCTCTTTTTCACTTTAAATTTTATCGAAAATTATATTATGATTAATACTTCCTTTCAGTTGCATTAGTATGTCTCGAGTCTTGAGAAACACTATTAATATCCTCGGAAGTACTATTTATAATACTAAAATTTTTGAGTGTTACATTTCTTCTCCTCTTAAATGAATTCCACCCTTGAAATTACATCATTCAAATAATTGTGGATATTGCTCTCTCATATGAGCTTTTCTTTCTTAGGTTGCTTCTTCTATATTATAGTGTCTCCATAGTAATTTCACCAAAGGTGTGGTCTTATTTTGCAACTCCTTTACTTCTCTGGCTAAGATTTTTACTGGTTCTTTTTCATCTGATAGATCTGGTTGTATCTTTATTTCTTCAGCTGATAAAACATGAGAAGGGTCTGACCTATATCTTTAAAGCATCGATACATGAAACACATTATGGATTAGTTATAGCTCTAGAGGCAAAGGCAGTCTATAAGCTACTGGTCCCATACGTTCAGTTATCTCATACGGGCCAATGAAGCTCGGACTTAACTTGCCTTTTTTGCCAAATCTCGAAACTTTCTTCTAAGGAGATACTTTGAGAAACACCTTATCTCCTACTTCATTCTGTATATCCCTTCACTTTAAGTCTACATAAGACTTTTATCTATCTAATGTTGCCTTCGACTTATCTCTGATAATCTTCACTTTTTCTTTTGCATCCTGGTCCCATAAGCTTACTCTCATTTAACTTATTCCAGCATAAAGGAGTTTTGCACTTGCTCTCATATAATGCTTCATAAGGATCATGCCTAGGCTTGCTTGATGACTATTGTTATATGCAAACTTTACCAAAGAGAGGTAATCCTAGCTCCCCATGAACTCAGTAACATAGCTTCTAAACATATACTTAAGCACTTGAATAACTATTTTAGATTGACTATCTATCTGTAGATGAAATATCATGCTAAAGCTCAGTTGAGTGCCTAAGGCATTGTGAAGTTTCTTCCAAAATCTTAATGTGAACCTCAGGTCTTGATCAGATATGATGGAAGATGGCACTCAATGCAACCTCACTATCTCATCAATGTATAGCTATGCAAGCTTCTCCAAGGTATATCCTTACTAGTATGAAGTGTGAAGACTTGGTTAATCTATCCACCACTACCCATACTGAATCACACTTGCTTTTAGCTATAGGTAGCCCAGCCACAAAATCCATGGTGACTTTATCCCATTTCCATTTTGGTATTGTTATAGGATGAAGCAATCCAAATGAAACTTGATGCTTAGCTTTAACTTGCTAACAATTAAGGCATTTGGTCATGAACTCCGATACATTTTTTTTCACACCATGCCATTAATAAGAAGACTTTAGGTTCTAGTACATCTTGGTGTTACCAGGATGCATAGCATAAGGCACATTATGTGCTTCCTGTAAGATTTGCTTCTTCACTTCTTCTACATCTAGTACACATAATCAATCATGAAATATAAGCAACAATCACCCTTAATCTCATACTTAATGGTCTTCCCCTTTTGGATAGAACCCATGATCTTCATAAGCTTGCCATTTTCTTTCTGTGCCTTTTTTACTTGTTGAAGTAAACTCAGTTTCACTTGAATTTAGCCAATAAAGAGTCACCATCCATAAGTTTTAGCTTGACACACATAGCCCTCATTATCAATAAAACTTCTTGCTAAGAGCATCAGTAACCACATTGGCTTTCCTGGGATGGTAGTCAATAAAATAGCCATAATCATTAATTAACTCCATCCATCTTTGTTGTCTCAAATTCAACTCTTTTAGTGTAGGGAGGTGCTTCAAGTTCTCATAATCCATATAAACATAGCATTTCTCTCCATAGAGATAATGCCTCTAAATATTCTATTGGTTTTTCTCTATCATACGCAGTGAAAACATTAAAATTTTGATAGAAACCAGCAATAATAACGGATCGGGATAATTTAAAATTCATCCTAAACATTAAATCTAGTAGCATTTCATGATTTATTGTAAATGATGATAGTAGATTCCTTCAGTGAGCTCTTCCCACCAAGTTGTTGTAAACCACATTGATCCTCTTTAAGGAACACGTCCAAGGTAATCTACACAAGAAGTTTTCAAAAGAGATCAACTTGTAATTCCAAGTGCTAGTAGGAATTACAAGTGGATGAAGGAAAAAGAAGAAAAACATGTGTGTTTTATTATTCTATACGAAAATTCTATAGTAGAATGTATCCCCTTATGGTGGTTACTACAATAAAGCTTATTTATATCATAAATAAATCTAATTTAAGTCAAATTTTAACACGTAAAATTTTCCTCAAGTCAGACTAGAATAGACCCATCAATTGGGTCACTTTCTGTCCTATGTGTATAAGCCTATTAATAGGCTTATATACAATCTGCTTTAGCCCCACTTTCATTAATCCTATGTGGCAATCCTTGGCCCCATTTTGGATTAATAATTACTCTGATTTAAGGCCTTTTAAACCTTTGAAAAGTCCATACAAATTGGATGCAAGAATAATTAAACATTAGACTTAATAAAGCCCAAGTCTAAAAACCCTGAATTTTTAGACTTTTCATTTACAAGTGGGCCCTAAGCACATTTGCTCATTTTTTCTTCTTAATTCATCTTTCAATGATATCTCATATCATTAGAAAATTTAATCTCATTGAATCTTCCTCAAACTCCTTTTATGTGTGTGACCTTATGGGTTTCCAAAATAACTTGGCAGTATACAATGAATTAGAGTCTTAGTTTAACCAAGACTTTATAGATTCAATCTTATTGAATCAATATCAATTCACTAATTGATATATCACTTGTATATAAGTCAAGAGAGGCATCTAGTCATGCATCATAACTACCCAAGTGCTAAAAAGTCAAGTGGTTTGACTTAACCCTTCCCTATATAGTTATGGTGCAATAAACTCCTTTCACCATCTTTTACCTCATCCAGTTTTGAGTGTGGACTTATGCCAACTCATAGCTTAACTAAGTATGTCTAATTAAGCCTTGAACATATTATTATGATAATTTCACCTTTATTCCCAAAATGACCTTAGTGAATCCCATTTACACATGGCACTTTGCTTTGGCTAGGGATTCCTAAATATAGGTTACTCATCAGAACTACGAGATAAACTCTCTATTGTAATCTAGGATGGTGACTCCTTTATAGATTACAACCATATCTTCAAATATGTTATGCCATACCCAAGCATCTCACTATGTACACTTCTTATTCAAAGTAAAAGTTTTGGAGTCAAAGTATGTCACTCCATTTTGAAGATAGTTAGTGATCTCAAGTCTAAAGATACTTGCACCACTAATATGATGAGATACTTTCATTGGCATAAATTAAGTATCCATGTAAAGATTTCATAGTGGGTCTCCTTTGTACTTACTTCCCAAGTAAGAATCCATATATTAACTCTAAGTATCTCTATGCTTATAGCTTGTGAGAACTACAGCTTGATCCAATCAAGAAGTATAACATGTGCTAATCTTTCTACATTAACAATATCCCATCTTATTAATACTATAATCGGGGATATTTAAGTATATCACATTTGCATACAATAAGAATCTCACACATGAACACTTCATGATTTCCTCTACATTATGATTATATACTAGGGACTTTATAACATGGTTTAAGACTTTGCAAATAATTATAAGTAATATATAAAAGTACCATGATATAAAGAGAAATGCCTTATAATATGACTTCACAAGGTTTAAATACATGAATACTATCCTGTTACATGAGCTCTAGGGCATACTTCTAACATCTTCAAGGCAAAAACAATAACAACTAGCTTTAGATCATGTGTTGGATAATTTTTCTCATGAGGCTTCAACTGTCTTGAAGCATAAGCAACCACTTTATCTTCTTGCATCAATACATAATTGAAACTATTTAGAGATGCATCACTATAGCTAGTAAATTCTTTCCTTGATATAGGTTGTGTAAGAATAGAGGTCTTTGTCAACATGGCTTTAGCTTGTCAAAACTATCTTGACACTTATCATCCCAAATAAACTTGGCATTCTTTCTCAATAGATGTGTCATAGGTGTTATAATCATTGAAAAACCCTTGACAAATTGCCTATAATAGCCAACTAAACCTAGGAAACTCCTAATCTCAATTGTGTTTTGGGTGGCTTATACTCCATGATTGCTTTTGTCTTGTTTAGATCAACATAAATGCCATTTATAGAAGCTATGTGTCCTAAGAAGGACACCTCATCCAGCCAAAACTCACACTTTTTGAGCTTGGCATAAAGCTTTTTGTCTCTCAATGTCTTTAAAATCAATCTCAAATCCTGTTCATGCTCCTTTTTGTTCTTAGAATAAACTAAGATGTCATCAATAAACACTACAATAAATTGGTCTAGATAAGGCTAAAAGATTAAATTCATAAGATCTATAAAAGCAGCTAGGGCATTGGTAAGCCCAAATGGCATTACCAAAAACTTGTAGTGCCTATATTTGGTTAAAAAAGTTGTCTTTGGCACATCTATTTCCTTAAATCTCAGCTGATAGTACCTTGATCTTAGATTAATCTTAGAGAAAACACTTGCCCTTCTAAGCTGATCAAATAAGTCATTGATACAGGGTAATAGATACTTGTTCTTAATTTTCACCTTGTTTAGTTGTCTATAGTCTATACATAATCTTAAGGACCCATCCTTTTTCTTTAAAAAAACTAGTGCTCCCTAAGGTTGTACACTCAACCTGATAAACCCCTTATCTAATAGCTTTGCAATTGAACTTTCAATTTATTCAACTCTACAAGGGCCATCCAGTATGGAGCTATAGATATTAGTGTTGTTTTTGGTAGGACATCAATCTCAAATTCAATCTCTCATTTTAGTGGCAAATCGAGTAGCTCTTCTAGGAATACATCTACAAACTCTGACACTACTAGTATCTAGCCCACATCTAACTCATCCCTTATTGTGTCAAACACATGGGCTAAGTAAGCCTAGCAACCCTTCCTAATCATTCTCCTGGCTATAACTATTGACATGATGTTGAATATAAAATTTGACCTCTTACCCATAACTATAATATCTAATCCATCCTCTACCTTATGAGAAATCCTCTTCTTTTTGCAATCTACCACTACATGATACTTAGACAACCAATCCATGCCTAAGATCAGATCAAACTCAACAAAAGATAACTCAATGAGATCAGTTGAAAACTTATGTCCTTACATAGATAAAGGACATTCTTTGTATACTTTGTTCACTATAACAAGATAACTTATACGATTGCTATAATATGACACCTTTTACTAGATCTGATCACCGATCGGTCACTGAACCTGACTAAGGAGTATCCATATAAACATGCTATCTGACTCAAGATAAGATAACTTGTTTAAGATATATTAAAATATTCTTAATGAAAACATCTTATCTATAAAAATGTGGGGTAACAAAAAATTTTTAAAACTGAGTTACAATTTAATTTTTTTGGGAATCATTCTATCAAAATTTCAGCAACTTAATGGCTATACTAGGCACTATCCCAAAATTTGAATAGTAACCTGTAATAATAAAAAACACTTCTATAATCTCATACAACAATTTTCATCATCTGTGATCCTCTTAATTACTTCGAATCAACACAAACACAAATCTAAACCTAATTAATTAGGAAGAGATATCATATAAGAAAACATCTTTAAAGACATTTTAATAAAAGTTATAGCCATCCAAAAATATTTATTTACAGAACAAAATCATGACTTAAGCCCATTCCCTTAACATATATATACAACATGAGTGCTTTACAACTATACATCACAAAATCATAGATACATACATTAAAATACACTGAAAGAAGTCCTTATTCTCTTAAGACTTTAGTGATCTGAGGCTCTATGCTAAAATTGTTTCTTTACCTATACATCACAGAAATAAATGATATGCTAAGCAATAACATAGTGGTGTAATCAAATTAACTTGTGCATGTACATAACATAACATTTATACATCATTAAGTAATGTATAAACATGCCAAAAGAATACTTTATACTTATTAAGACATTATTTATGAATGTGTCATCACAATATGAGTATACAATTGTTCATCCATTCATCATGCATCAAGCATAAAAACATGTATTATAACTCATGTCATCCATTTAATTATTTAATTTTGGATTATTAATCCTATACACAAGGAAACAAAAACTCTCTAGATAATGGAGTATAAATGGACCACTTAGGCCCTCAAACCCATATAGGCTCTGCTTGCACCAAACACGAAGGTCCGAGCATCAACATAGGACCTGAAGGTTAAACATAGGACTCAAAGGTCAAATATAGGACTCGAAGGTCAAACATAGGGTAGCTAGTATGACCACTATGAACTTGAAGGCTCATCTACCAATGTAAGGTTCGAAGACCAAAAATATAGGATTTTGGATCAGACTAAAAGTGGACTCATAAACCAAAAGCATAGAGGCACCAAAGTACCCTAGCAGCTACTATGACTCCTAGTTGACCGATGAACCGATCTAACTAGGCTATTTACTGGTACAGGTAGCTAACTATATTTATTTATTTTAGTTCTTTCTTGTTACTATATATTAACACAACTTCTTAATCATATTGGGTTAGCCAACTAATGACTAAACTAGGGAAATTTATGTTACTTCTTTTATTAACATGATCAAGTATAACATACCAAAGCCATGCATCATCATATGGCCATAAACAAATTTATAAAAACCTTTTTGTCTTTATAACATATTAGTTATAGTCGTAACATAAAATACCATCAGACGAGTGATAGACTCAATGTAAACATATTTCTCAAAGCTCATCCGTGTAACACTATCTCACATACATACTATGACTCAAAAACATCACATGTCTTAAAAGTATCATTAAAGCATCAAAAGGCTACTTTCTCATCATATGCAAATCATATATATAATAGACATACATATCTCACTTATTCGAGAAAACATACCAAGAATGTATATTATTTACATTCAAACTCTTGAAACATTTAGACATTATTGAATGGCTATTTGGTTGTGCCTTCATGAATTGCTCAACATTTCATCACATTTCTATTCATTATACTTAAAATGCCGAGCATAAAGCTTTTTAACGCATAAAAATACCATAAGGCCATTCGGCCAACAAACCCCTGAGCACACATAAGCACCATTTCCTATAACATACCTTACATCCCATGTCTATATATAAACATTCATTTATTACTAATTATAACATAAGAAAAAATAAGCATATGTTCAACATACATGCATATACATGACTTAAAGTCAAACTACAACATCTCACATCATGCTTTATCACATTATTTAACATCATTATATGCCTTAAACATATGTGTATCATCATTTACATCAATTTCCACTCATACTACATCCATTATATGCATTATGTCTATTTCACATATGTACACATACATGGACATCATTTGGCCATCATACCTTATGTATCATTAACATGTATTCATCCATATTTATTGCTCAAACATACCACACTAACATCACACATCATAAATGTATGTCAATTTATATCATACATAAGCATCTACATACTAACATACACATATACATACATTTATACATTAAGGCACAAGCAAAATACAAAATTTAGTTTGATTACACATACTAAACTAGTGATAACACACCTATAAGGACCGTCTAAACCTTGTTCTTCCCTTTATCCTAGGTTTTGTCAATTTTCTCAACTACCCACAATAGATTTGATATATAAAAATTCATATAAAATCAACTAGGTATCAAAATAAAAAATAAAAAACACAAAAATGACCTATAGGGCTCGAGGATAATGGGAAAAATGTTAAACTTCTAAAAATCTTACCTAAAATAAATCGTGTTATTATTCATTAAGCCATAAAACTAAGCTTTTCCTTCAATTTTTTATGAATCTTAGGGTAAAAGCAACATTTAGAGCCCGCAGAGGTGCGAATTCGGGGCTCGAACCTGTAAAAAAGGGCTAAAATTGAGAAATGAAGAAGCAAAAATAGTGGTTTTCTCCTCTTGGGCCGTCCTTTGTTAGTCTTTGGAGGAAGATGACACTATTCATCCATTGACCAACATTTGACCCATTTTATAGCCCATTTTTTTGCATTTCTTAGCCTTGTTTTCAATACCCAAGAAACCCTAAAAATCATAACATTCAAACCTTAAAAGCCATTAAAAATCTGTGCTAAAAAATCATGAAAAATCGAATAAAAATGCAATTTTTCATTATACCCGATTTTCATAAAAATACTTTTTAACCTCTAAAAATTCCAATTCTAGCACCAACATGCTAATTAGAATTTTTAAGTATCAATTTGTGTTGGACATAAGTTATTTTGAGCAAAAATAAAATATTTTTATAGTTCATCTTTGCCTTGGTCACTATTCATAGGACACTTCCGTAAAGACTTTCTTGGCAATTTTAACCAATCAAATGACTTCCGATTGGTTTCAAACTTTGCCTAATATTATTTTATGACTAATACTTTCACTTAGTAGTCTCAGTGCATCTCGAGTCTTAAAAACACTATTCATCTCGAGAAAGTACTATTCACAAGTCAAGATTTTTGGGTTGTTACATTATTTCCCCTCTTAAGAAAAATGTCATCCTTGGTATTACTTAGTTTAAATAGTTATGGGTACTACTCCCTCATTTGAGTATCAGTTTCCTATGTCTCCTCTTGCATCCTGTGGTGCTTCCAAACAACTTTCACCAGTGGCACTGTCTTATTATGTAACTTTTTGACTTCTTTGGCCAAGATCCTAACAGGTTCTTCTTCATAAGATAGATCTAGTCAAACTTTAATCTCTCCCACTAATTAAACATGTGTTGGATTCGATCTATATCTTTAAAGCATCGACACATAGAAGACATCATGAATCTACTTAAGCTCTAGAGGTAAAGCTAGTTAGTAGGCTACTGGTCCCATATGTTCTATCACTTTGTACGGCCCAAAAAACCTAGGACTCAACTTTCCTTTCTTGCCAAATTGCAAAACCTTTTTCCAAGGTGAAACCTTGAGAAATACTTTATCTCCAACCTCAAACTCAAAAATTTTCCTTTTCAAATCACCATATGACTTCTATCTATCAGAAGCTACTTTTGACTTATCCCTGATGATCTTCACTTTCTCCTCAGCATTCTTGATCAAGTTTGGTCCTATGGGCTTAGTCTCACCGAGCTCATTCCAGTACAAAAGAGTTTTACACTTCCTCCCATATAATGCTTCATAAAGAGCTATTCCTAAACTTGCCTAATGACTATTGTTATAAGTAAACTTTGCCAATGGTAGATAGCAATCCCAGCTACCCTTGAACTTGATGGCATAACTTCTCAACATGTCCTCAAGCACCTGTTACACATGCTTTATCATTAGCACAACATCACATATAACTAAACATCCAATCACTCAACTGTCAAAAGACTACCTGAATAACTCTTTTTAACTGTCCATCAGTCTATAAATGAATTGCTGTATAGAAGCTCAACTGAGTTCCTAAGGTATTATGAAGTTTATTCCAAAGCCTTGATGTAAATCGTGGGTCTCGATCTAATATGATGGAAGACGATAGTCTATGCAATTTAATAATCTTGTCTTTGTATGACTCTGCAAGTTTCTCCAATGATTAATCTATCCTCACTGGTATAAAAATGAGTATCTACTATAACCCATACTGAATCACACTTGCTCCTTTTCATAGGTAACCTTATCACAAAGTCCATAGTGACCCTATCTCTTTTCCATTTTGGAATTGCAATAGGTTGCAACAATCTAGATGAAACTTAATGCTCTACCTTTACTTGTTGACAAGTAAAGCACCTAGTTACATACTTTGATACATCCCCTTTCATACCAGGCCACCAATAGGACAACTTCAAGTCTTAGTACATCTTCATGCTACCAGGATGCATAGCATAAGGAGCATTGTGAGCCTCATCCAAAATCTACTTCTTTAACTCTTTAACATTTGGAACACAGATCTTGTCATGATAATATAAACAACCATCACTCTTTATCTTATACTCAGTGGGTTTCCCCTCTTAGATAACACTTATCATGCTCATAAGTATACGATCATCATTTTGACAATCTCTGACTTGCTATAATAAATTAGGCTTTACTTGTATCTCTACCAACAATGCATCATCCCTTATGGTTGCCATGAAATTTTTGCTAAAAGCATCTGCCACTACATTAGCCTTACCGAGATGATAATTGATCAAGGAATCATAGTCCTTAATCCATTCCATTCAGCATCTCTATCTCAAGTTTAACTCTTTTTGGGTAGGTAGGTACTTCAGACTCTTATGATTAGTATAAACATAGCACTTCTCTCTATAGAGATAGTTCTCCAGATCTTTAGAGGAAACACAATAGCTGCAAGCTTTAAATCATAAGTAGGGTAGTTCTTCTCATAAGGCTTTAGCTGCCTTGAAGCATAGGTAACAACTTTGCCATCTTGCATCAGAACATAACCTGACCCATTATGTGAAGCATCAGTATAGATGGTGAAGTCTTTCCCAAAACCTAGCTGAACTAGAATAGTTGCTTTAGTCAACATTGCCTTAAGCTTATCAAAACTCTCTTGACATCTATCATCCTACACAAACTTAACACCTTTTCTTAATAGACAAGTTTTGAGTGCTGCTATTAAAGAAAAACCCTTAACAAACTATCTGTAGTACCCTACTAAACCAAGAAAAATTTTGATCTAAGTGGTATTCCTAGGTGGCTTCCATTCTATGACTGCCTTAATCTTATTGGGATCAACTTGAATCCCATTTATAGAAGCTGTGTCTAAGGAAAGACACTTTAATAAGCCAAAACTCACACTTATTGAGCTTGAGATAAAGCTTCTTTTCTCTCACAATCTATAAAACAGTCCTTAAATATTGTTCATACTCTTTCTCTACTCTTGGAATAAACCAAGATGCCATCAATAAAGACAACCATAAACAGATCAAGATATTATTTAAAGACTCTATTTATCAAATCCATAAAAGCCACATGAGTATTGGTAAGCCCAAATGGCACTACCAAAAACTCATAGTGGCCATATCTTATTCTAAAAGCTATCTTTGCCACATCAAACTCTTTTACTCTCAATTGGTAGTATCCAGATCTTAGGTCAATCTTTAAGAATACTCTAGCCCCTCTAATTTGATAAAAAATGTCATCAATCCATGGTAATGGATACTTGTTCTTGATGGGTACCTTGTTTAAATATCTAGAATCCACACACAACTAAAGAGAACCGTCCTTCTTTTTAACAAACAAAATCAATGTTCTCTATGGTGAAACACTCAATCTTATAAAGCCCTTATCTGATAACTCTTATAGCTATATCTTTAGTTCTTTCAACTTTGTTAGAACTATTTGATATAGAGCTATTGATACTAGAGCAATTTTAGGCAAAACCTCAATACTAAATGCAATTTCTCATTCTGGTGGCAAACTGGGCAACTTTTTAGGAAAAACATCCATGTAATTTGATACTGTTGGTATACCACTTGCATCTAGACTCTCTTTCCTTGTGTCAAACACACGTGCAAGATAAGCCTACTAATGCTTCCTCAACATTTATCTTGCTGTAACAGCTGAGATCACATTAGATAAAAGTCTGTCCTCTCACCCACAACCATAATGTAATGCTCGTAAGTCAAGGCTTTATGAACAGTACCTTCGAGGCTCAAAAAATGTGCCCGAAGTGCCGAGTCAGTTTCATGAGGCTTGAGACGGGGCATACTGGTCATGAAACTTTGAGAGGTTTAAAAATGATGAAAATGACATAATTTAAAGATTTACCAGAATTAATAAGTTATTTTAGGTTAAAATTTAGTAGGCCATAGGTTTAAATGGACTTAGGCTAGGAATGACCTAGGATGTGCCTAGATAGACCTAAAAATATCATACCTTGAAGAAGGAATTTTTAAAATTTGAGGTTATTTACAAATTTTCTTAGATTTCGATGTTTACACATAAATCAAAGAAGTTAGTTAATTGTCATGCCGAGGGAATTTGGCCGTGAAATTTTGTGAGGCCCTAAATAGGCTTAATCAAGGTTTTTTGAAATTAATATGACAATTTTTAGAGATTTGAGTAATTTTTAAAATTTCTCAAAGTTTCAGCTAAAATCGAGCATTTTCGAGAAGCTCAGGTGACATGTGTCACCACCTAAGCTATCCATAGCCACTATAAATACCCTCTTTATGCCACCTAAGCATCTATGTGGCAATACCACTCACCTCACCCTTTCTTCTTTTTTTTCCTCCCTCTCTCGACGCCACTCTCTTTTTCCCTCCTCTATTGCTATGGCTTCCTAAGCTTAATTTAGCCTCTAATTGTCACCAAAAATCTATTTGATTAGGTATCAATTAGTCCTTCAAGGGTTGTAGCACCATAGACACCCATAAAGTTCAAGAAAAATCAAGGAATCACTAAGTGTACATACAGTGTGAGTGAAAAATCAATTTCAAGTGTAAGTGTTCTCCCTCCTTTTTTATTTTATTTCCTAGAGGATTTCATCATTCTAAGGATGCCTATGTCTTTAGATTTTCATTTGGAGGTCAATGGAATTTTTAAAGATTTTTCTAAGGCATATAAGTGTGTATGTAGGCCAAGGTAATGGTAGAGTGCAACAAGGGAATTGGCAAGCCAAAAGTGTAGAGAAAGACTTGAATTTTAGTGAGGTATATGAGTTTAATGTAGTTGAGGCATGCTATGTTCAATTCATGTGTGATTTGTGTAGAAAACATATACAAAATTAGGGATTAAAGTGGTTAGTATATGACTGATGGTGAATTAAGCTTGTATTCATGTTATTTATGTATGCTTAGGATAATTTGAGTGATGTATTAATGAAAGGAATTCATAAAAGGGTATGGCCTCACTTTAGCTAAGAGGGTATAGGTGTGTGTATGGTATGTTATGGCGTGTGAATTTAGTGTATGTGATGATAAATGAGGTGTACGTTATAGGATTGAATGATATGTGTATGTGTATGGTGGAAAATGGCATGATCTTAAATAGTATATGGTATGGCCGAGAGGTTTCATGAAGGACTTCGACATGTGAATCATGTATGTTGTGTGAATCATGATAGAACTTAGGTCTGGGCATAGGAATGTAAGTATAGGTAGTGAATGTGGTGAAATAATGCATGTACATGAGTGTGACATGTATGGCTGAGGCATGTATGGGTTATGTATTGGCATGGCTTGCATGATATGTGGTGTATGCATGTATACATATGCTAGTATGGTGATATAGGGCATGTATGTGTGGGAATTTGTGGAAAAATACATGTGTATGGTTAAAAACTATGTTTGGCCAAGAGCTGTGTGCCATGGAGTAAAATGGTAAGTATGGCATGTCGTGGTAGGTAATGTGCTTGATTTGCATGATATCATGAGCATGTGATGTGTGGCATGAAGTTGGCATGAAGTATGTGGAAACATGAATGGAAATATAACATGTAAAGTAGTAAGATTAGTATTGAAAATGTGACTAAAAATTGGTACCTAAAATGGCTTAGAAATGGCTTTGTAAAGTATAGGTAGAAGTGTCCCAAAATGGCCTAAATATGGATTGCTATAATTTATATAATGAAATTTGAATGGCATTATTGGCCAAGAGTAATGGCATAATGAATTGTACCTTGTGAGATGACATATGGCCTATGATGGCAAGTTAATTTGGCATAAATTAGTGCCAGTGAATTAAGGCTATGAGCCTATAACTGTGTTCGAAAATAGGAAAATGACTTATAACTGTCCTGTTAAATGCACCATTTAGGAAATGTGCTATGAATGGGACTTATAATGCATGTTATTGGACTTTAAATTATGACATGATATAGACTAAAATTTGAAATACAAATGCCTAGAAAAAGCATTTAAAAATGTTGCTAAAAATTGACCTGTAATTGTCCGGCAAGACCAAAAATGACCTGTAACTGTCTAGGTCAAATTTTGACTATCAAAATAAATTTGTAACTAACTATTAATCAAACTTAAATATTATAAGATGATGATCAATAAATAAACAAACATAAAATAAGGTCAGATGGCCCATTAGTTTGACACCCATTAGATGGGTTAACCGGTCAATTAGGGATTTACAGTTACTAGATTGTTGATAATGGTTTTTGGATATTGGGAGGTCTATGAACTGATCCTTGCTATCCTTTGGAAATGTTAGATGGTGATATTGGATATTGGGAGGTTTACAAACTAATCCCTGCTATCTATTAGAGTTCATTGTTATTGATTATTTAGATATTGAGAGGTCTACGGACTGATCCCTGCTATCCAGATTATGACTTGTTGTTGATTTGTTTGAGATATTGGGAGGTATATGGACTGATCCTTGTTATCTCTTGTCTAGTATTAAGAGGATCAAGCGAACTGATCCCTGCTATTAGACTAAGCCGGTGTAGTGGTCGGGGTACAGAATGTGGGCCACTGCATAACTTTTTAGTTCTCTCTTGGCCCAGTGTTTTTAAGTGTAGTCTATCTAGTCGAGCCTATTAAATTAAATTAAATTAAATTAATGTACAGACGTAATTAATGTTGATGCATTGAATGATTAAATGAACTGAAAATACTATAGTGGCGTAATTGTAATTAAATGAATTAGGAGATTAAATATTAGAATTAATGTCACTTACATGACTTTAATGTCTGCATTGCATTTATACATTGATGATCTGTTATTGCATCTGAGTGCCTACATATGATATGCTTTTAATGCATTAGATTCGCAACTGATTTTTATACTTAGCGTACCAGTGTTTTGGTGCGCAGGTTACAAAGGTAAATAGTTCAGCCTCGAAGATCGTGGAGTGTAACAATATAGACTGTGAAGGGTACATAGATGTCCTTTTTGTTTTTGTTTTGTTAGTAAGCACTTATGTAAATATTGTAGGTTAAGGGTTTAGCATGCTTAGAAGCTGCTAGTGTTTGTATATATTAAAAGAGTAGATGTGATGTATATAAAAAGGTTGTTTATTTGAATGGCTTATTTTTATGGTTTTCTGATGATTGTAGGCCTGAGGGCCTGTGTGATTGTAATGTCTTTATTGATGATTGATGAGATTACTGAGGGGACTAGAAGGGCCTAGTAGAAGGAGTTAGATTGATAATAATATTAGAAGTGCTTTTATAGGTGAAAAAAATTTCAGAATATCACCAGGGTAGCCGTTGTGCTGCCCAATTTTCTAGTAAACAGGTTGAGTATCTATCAAATGTTTTTCCATGTCTGTTATACCTTATATAAGAATTATTAAAGGATAGACTAAGAAAATAAGTAGAATTTGATAAACTTATAAAATAGTCTATAAGTATTAAGGAGTGCAGCCTAAAGCAATTTCAGGATGGGTGACATGATGGGAAGTGCATCACCTATCGGGTTTCTTAGAGAGTCCGGTAGGGGGTGTCACATGTAATCTCAACCCTATCCTCAGCTTTAAGAGTTAACGTCTTCTATTTTCAATCCACTATTGCTTGATACTTAGAAAACCAATCCATGCCCAATATCATATCAAACTCATCAAATGGCAGCTTAATAAGATCAGTTAAAAATCGGTGTCCTCAAACCATTAAGGGACGCTCTTTGTAAACTCTATTTACTATGGCTTATTAACCTATGGGATTGTTAACCATAATCTTTAGGTCCATAGGCTTTGACTTTAACCCCTAGTGTTGTGCTTGTGCCATGCATAAATATGAGTGTGCAAACCTTAGATCTATCAAAGCTAAAATAAGTAAGTCAAAGAGAAGAAAAGTACTAGTAATAACGTCTGGCTCATCAGCATCCTCCCGTGCTCTAATGGCATACTATTAGGTAGGAGCTCTACGCTCAACTCTAGACCCTGCTTTATCCCTTTGCTATATCCCCTCAATTTCCCTTATAACTTCTGGTAGAAACATGTGTGGCATCAGCTCTCCTAGGACAGTCTCTGTAGAAATGATTCGGTGATTGACATATGAAGCACACACTTGGCTTTGACTTCTAACATTATCCTCTATATCTCTTCTAGCATGTCTGACACAAAGGTAGTGGACCACTCTTTGCTATGGAAACTGGGGTATTGGTAGCCTGTGACTTCTGCTGACTAGGGGTGTTTATGGTTAATCGGTGAACCGATCTAGAACTGAACCAAATTTTTGGTTAACTGAACCGATATTTGTGGTATATAGTTTTTATTTTTAGAAATCGACGGTTAATCATTAGTTAATGGTTAATTGATTTATATATATTTTATATTTTCATACTTAAAAAATATTTTATTTTATAAATAATATGATGCATTAGTCTCTACAATATTATAATGCATATGTTTAGTAAACAAATAATGAATTATCTCTTAAATCAATTATATATACTTTGATGGGTGTATAATAGACACATTATTATTAATTTCATGTTAAATATATCTAATACATGTAATTAATTACATCAACTTTATTTTTTTTTCATTTTTTATTTTGAGTATTATATTTGATTTGTAATTTTATATTTAAGCAATTTTAATAATTTAAAAAGGATTTTATAATTTGTATAATTGTTGAAAACTTTAATAGTTTTAATGGTTAACTGAAAAATCAATCCAAAAAAATTGGTTAAAAATTAAAGCTGATATAGTGGTTAACCAAAATTAATGGACTGGTTAATAAAATTATTCATAGATAAGTTAACTGGCCCATGAACACCCGTATAGCTGACCACCCTTATTTTGATTCCCCTAGACTATCTTTTGAGAATGACCCTACTTCTGTGCTTGTTATAGAGCCCCATACTAGGGCTGTCTTCTAAGATTGAACCTACTTCTGTGCTTATTGTGGAGCCTCATACTACTTTCCTCTGAACCTTTTACCTGACGATTGCTATTGTTGCGCTGTACTTAATACCCATTGTTAAGAAGATCTCTTTTTCTGGTAAAGCTCTCTCTTTTCTTTTTGCACCCCTTTTATAGAGTGGCACACAATAACTGACTTAGAAAAGACTTTGATCTTCATAGGGATCACCTGTGATTTGATGTCCACATGCATCCCTTTTTCAAATCTCTTGCACTTTTCAACTTTGATGGAAATGGTATCCTTGGCATATTGGTTGAGCATGGTGAAGTCTTTCTCATACTCCCCTATAAACTTTTATTCTTACTTAAGGTCCATGAACTATTGCCTTCTATCATCCAGATAATCTTCTATAATATACTCTTTGTGAAACTTAGCTAGGAAGAAATCCTAAGTCTGATCCTCCTCTCTCAAGTGCTCAGCCAAGTCATCCCACCACTTTGAAGCTTCCTCTTGTAGCTATGAGGTGGCATATATAACCTTCTTAGTTGGAGTACACTACATCTGCCTTATAATCTTGTCTAGCTAGTACTTTACCTTACTTGGCTCTATCTTTCCCTCACCTTTGAAATACTTTCCTCATAACTTCTTGACTCACTCTAAGTAGGTTTTCTAAAGGGCTAAAGGAAGCTTTGGATACTGTGGGATTAGTGGTGGTGGAAGAGTAGTGGTTATAGCCTGTCTCAAAAGCTATAGCATCTCCTAATGGAAAACTAGCAGCACTTGAGTTGCTAATGATACTTATCTTACTGCACTCCCAAAAACTAATGCCACCCTATTAGAATCCTATCCCATTGACATAGAAGCTTGACCTTCGACTTCCTCGCCATCACGTGGTGCATGATCACTCTTTTTATCTGTAGGTAAGGGAATAATTCTATAAGCCTCAATATCATAATTTTGTTATGTACAAATTCATACCTAAAGCATTGAAATACCACCTAGGAATGCCTAAACCAGAGCTCTAATACCATCTAATGTAACACCCCTTACTAGAATCGATCACCGGCCAGTCACTGAAGCTAACTAAGGAGTATCCACATAAACATGCTATTCGAACTCAACATAAGAGAACTGATTTAAAACATATTAAAACATTCTTAATGAAAACATCTTGTTTATAAAAGAGTTACAATTCAATTTTTTTTGGGAATTATTATGCCAAAATTTTGACGGCATAACTGTACCACACACTATCCCAAAATTTGAATAGTAACCTACAATAATAAAAAACACTTCTATAATCTCATACAACACCTCTCATTATCTGTGATCCTTCTGATCACTCCAAATTAACAAAACACAAATCTCAACCTAATCAATTAGGATGAGATATCATACAAGAAAAACATCTTTAAAAGTACTTTAATAAAAGTTACAGTCATCCAAAAATGTTTATTTATAGCATAAAATCATGATTTAGGCCTATTAACTTAACATATATACAACATGAGTGCTTTACAACGATACATGACATAATCATAGATACATACATCAAAATACACTAAAAGAAGTCCTTCTTCTCTTGAGACTCTATTGATCTAAGGCTCTATGCTCAAGCTTTCTCTTTACCTATGCATCATAGAAACAAATGATGTGCTAAGCAATAGCTTAGTGGTGTAATTGAATTAACTTATTCATATATATAACATAACATTTATACATCATTAAGCAATGTATAAACATGCCAAAAGAATACTGTATGATTAACAAGGTACATTATTTATGAATATATCATCACAATATGAGTATACAATCATTCATCCATTCATTATGTATCAAGCATAAAAACATGCATTATAACTCATGTCCTCCATTTAATTATTTAATTACAGATTATTAAGCCTATACACAAGGAAACATAAAACTCTCTGAATAATGGAGTATAAATGGACCACTTAGGCCCTTAGAACCATGTAAGGCCCGGTTGCACCAAACATGAAGGTCTGAGCATTAACATAGGATCCAAAGGTCAAAAGTTAATGTAGGATCCAAAAGTTAAACATATGGTAGCCAATATGACCACCATGAATTTTAAGGCTCATTTACAAACGTAGGGTTCAAAGACAAAAAATATAGGTTTTTGGGTTAGACTTAAAGTGGACCTATAAACCAAAAGCATAAAGGTTAACCTAGCTGACTCCTAACTGACTGGTTAACCTATCTAGCTATGTTGTTTAATGGTATGGGTAACTAACCATATTTATTTATTTATTTATTTAGTTCTTCCTTGTTATTGTATATTAACATAACTTTTTAATCATATTGGGTTAGCCAACTAATGACTAAACTAAGGAAATTTATGTTACTTCTTTTATTAACTTGATCAAGCATATCATTTCATGCAATAACCATATACCAAAGCCATTCATAATCATGTGGCCATAAACACATTCATAAAAACCTCTTTGTCTTTATAACATATTAGTTATGGTCGTAACATAACATACCATCACATGAGTTATAGACTCAATGTAAATGTATTTCTCAAAGCTCATATATTTAGCACCATCTCACATATATACTATGGCTTAAGAGCATCATGTCTTAAAAGTATTATTAAAGTGTTGAAAGGCTACTTTCTCACCATATGCATGTCACATATATATTAGACATACATATCACACCTATCTAAGAAAACATACTAAGAATGCATATTATTTACATTCAAACTCTCGAAATATTTAGACATTATCGAATGACCATTTGGCTGTGCCTTCATGAATTGCTCAACTTTTTATCACATTCAATTCATTATATTTAACATGCCTAGCATAAAGCTTTTCAATGCATGAAAATACCATAAGGCCATTCGGCTAAAAAACACTCGAGCACACATAAGCACCATTTCCTATAACAGGCCTTACATCTCATGTCTATACATAAACATCTATTTATTACTACTCAGAACATAACCAAAAGCATGCATATGCCCAACATACATGTATATACAAGACTTAAAGTCATACTACAATGTCTCACATCATGCTTTATCACATTATTTAACATTATTACATGCCTTAAACATATGCATATCATTATTTACATCAATTTCCACTTAAACTACATCCATTACATGCATTATGTCTATTTAACATATGTACACATACATGGACATCATTCGGCCATCATACCATATGTAGCATTAACATGCATTCATTCATATTTATGGCTCAAACATACCACATTAACATCATACATCATAAATATATGTCAATTTACATTATTCATAAGCATCTACATATTAACATACATGCATACATTAGGGCATAAGCAAAAATGCACAATTTAGTTCGATTACACATACCAAATGAGTCATAACACACCCATGAGGATTGTCTAAACCTTCTTTTTCCCTTTATCCCATGTTTTACCAATTTTCTCAACTACCAATAATAGATTCGATATATAACAATTCATATAAAATCAATCAAGTATCAAAATAAAAAACAAAAAATATAAACATGACCTATAAGACTCGAGGATCATGGGAAAAATGTTAAACTTCAAAAAATCTTATTAAAAAAATCATGTTACTATTTATCGAGCCATAAAATCAAGTTTTTCCTTTGATTTTTCACAAATCCCAAAGGTAAATCTAAAGGCTATAGAGGTGTGGATTTGAGGCTTGAATGTGTGAAAATAGTCTAAAATTGAGAAATGAAGAAGCAAAAATGGTGGTTTTTGCTTCTTGGGGTGTCCTCTATTGGTTTTTAGAGGAAGATGACACTATACCTCCATTGATCAACATTTGGGTCCTTTTATAGCCTTTTTTCCCTTTTTTTTTTGCATTTCTTAGCCTCATTTTTTATGCTTAAGAAACCCTAAAAATCATATGATTCAAAGCTTAAAAGCTTTTAAAAATACGTGCTAAAAAATCAAGTAAAAATGTAACTTTTCATTGTACCTAATTTTTGTAAAAATACTTCATGACCTTAAAAAATTCCAATTTTAATGCCAATAGGCTAATTAGAATTTTTGAGTGTTAGGTTATTTTGATCCTAAGTCTTTTTGAGCAAAAATAAAATATTTTTTTGATTTAGCTTTGCCTTGGTCACTATTTATAGGACAATGTCGTAAAAACTTTCTTTGTAGTTTTAACCAACCAAATAACTTTCGATTGGTTTTAAGCTTTGCCCAAAATTATTTTATGACTAATACTTTCACTTGGTAGTCTCATTACATCCTTGGTCTTGAAAACACTATTCATCTGGGAAAGTACTATTCATAAGTCATAATTTTTGGGTTGTTACATGTAATGCCTAAAAATTTTGGTGTTATGAATAGTACTTTTAAGGATGTGAGTTGTGTTTCCTAAGGTCAGGTCACACTAATCATTTTGAATGGAAGTATTAATCATAACATAATTTTAGGTGAAATTTAAAGTCAAAACGAAGTCGTTTAGATGGTTAAAATTGATAGTCAAGTTTTATAGTAATGTCACAGGAATAGTGACCTAATTTTAGCTAAATCGTAAAATATTCAAAAGTTGCTTAGAAAATTTGGGGATTAATACAACCTGAAGCTCAATTATTCTAAATAGTCTGTTGGCACTGAATTGGAATTTTTAGAGATCGAGAAGTGTTTTCACTAAAATTGGGTAACCTTAAAAATTATGTTTTTAATTGGTTTTTTGAGATTTTTGACCATGAATTTGTAAAGGCTATTGAGGTTTGATTTATGGATTTTTAAGGGTCTCTTGGATGTTGAAAATAAGGCAAGAAAAACTAAAAAAAGAAGAGAGAACTAGTATAAAATGGTCAAATTCTTGGTCAAAAAAAGAATAGTTCTCCTCTTCCTTGGACTAAGAAGCCGA
>CANXYI011664476.1:0-11298 GCA_948208565.1 Hura crepitans
AGGGATAATTTCTTTTAAAGTGATCTCTAGCCTTACAGGTAAAACATTCTCCTACCCTTACCTATCTGCACTACCCTAGTGTCTTCTAGTACATGTGCCACAAGTCGGGGGTGCAATTCTAGCCTCTGTTACTGGTAGTTAGTTATGGTGGTCTGGGTCTAGATATTGAAGCTTGCCTAAATCTCTACGGTTGAGGTGGTCTGTGTGTCTGATACCTTAGATGAGATTAAGTTTCTCTTTGCCTTTTACTTGCACCTGAGCTGAACTAAATTGCCCTGTAGTTAACTATCTCTTTCTCTTGAAGACATCTCTTTTCTCTTGCACCATTTCCTCCATGTCATATGCAATTGACACCAAAGCTAAGATATCTCTAATTTTTATAGAGGATATATGCATTCTCAATTATACATTAATGCCTTTTCAAACCTTTTGCATTTTTCTTCCTCAGTAGAAATAAATTCCTCTACATATCTACTGAATTTGGTAAAGTCCTCGTACTCAGACACTGATCTCCTACCTTATTTTAGCTCAAAGAACTTCTATCTCTTCTTATCTTTATATAATTTAGGTATATATCTCTTTCTGTACTCTTTCGGGAAGAACTCTTAAGTAAGGTCTGCTAGTGTCTTTCTGTTCTTAATAGTATCCTACTTATGGAATGCCTCTTTTTGCAAAAAAGAAGTAGTATATTTTAGACACTCCTCCTCTATACACTTCAACTGTTCTAGTATCCTTAATATCCTCTCTAGCTAATATTTTACTTTTGCTGCATCATCTTCTCTAGCTCCCAGGAAGTTTAAGGCCCCCATTTTCTTTACTCTCTTTAGGTATGTCTTCTGTAATGCAACTAGGGGTAGAGGTAGAGGAGGAACTAGAGTTAATGGAGGAAGTGGTATTGCTACTGTGATATATATGAGTAAGTCCACTATCTACTGTAATAGCATCAGAGATGCCAAGGTCTGTGGCCATGTTTAAGGTTGTGGCTAGTGTGCAGCATCACTAGGCTCAAGCATAACTGCACTACTTGCTCTTTGTATAGTGGTAAGAGCATAACTGGCTACTTCTTCTCCCTATTCTTCTAGCACTCTATCACTTATCTTGATTAACCTTCAAAGAAACAGAACCTATCAGCCTCACTGTAGTGTAGGACATCAGAATGATCCAACCTAAATGCTAAAACTCATGTAAAATACCTAGGAACATTTAACTTATACCTTGATACCACCCAATGTGACACCTCCTACCTAATTCTGGAAGAAACCCAATAGGCGATGCACTTCCCACTAAGTCACCAATCCTAAAATTTCACCAGACCAGCATTCGTTTAACACTTATAGGTTATTTATTATCTAGATAGATATTGCATATATTCTTAAGTATCACTTACACATTATTATTCTAGGTACATTTAACCTAAAAATCCAACTGACAACCATTATAGATTTTACAGAAGTTTGGGCAGCACAACGGTTACTCGGGTTACATTTCAAAAAATTTTAACTTGCGAAAAACACTTCTAATAACCTTAATTACATCACCTATCACCCTTTTGACCCTTTTGGTCCTCTATTATAATCAATTATATCATTAACAAACATTCAAACTTCACTTGGGGCCTTAGGCCCAAAAATATCAGAATCTAATAGAAATTAAATATTCAGATAAAAGGCCCTATTTATACATCACTAATTTTACTTATAAGCACAGACACTAGTAGCCTCTAAGCTAGCTAGACCTATAACGTATAGTATTTACATGAGTACCTACTAAAACCATTAAAAGTACAAAGTCTTATACCCTTCAATGCCTCTGTTGCTATACTACACAAAAATCGAGGCTGGATTGCTACCTACTATTACATGCGTACCAAAACACTAGTACGCTAAGTATGAAACTCAGTGGTGAATTTAATATAAGAAAAACATGTCAATGTGGTCATACATATGAATTAGACATGTCATGGATTCATGAATGCAATATATAATATCCATGTTGCAAAATAACATTATTTTATACACTAGTCTCATGATTCATTTATTTACACTTACGTTGTTCCCATACTGTCATTAATTTTAGTGTTACTATTAGCTATCATAAGATGAAATATTCAATTTATTAAGTAGGCCCGACTAGATATACTACACTTTTAGACATTAGACCAAGAGGGAACTCAAACTGTGTAGTGGCCATGCATTCTGGACCTCGAGCTCCGCACCAACGCTAGTGTAGTAGCCCATCTTGTGGACCCTAATTGCTGCACTGGCCTAGTATGATGAACAGATAGTAATATCAACAACATAGTGCAGAGGAACATCTTATGAACCTCGACTATAGCATCGGCCTATTCTAATAGACAAAAAAATATCATCATCATAACATAATATAGTGGCCAATCTTATGGGCCTTAACCGCTACACTGGCCTAGTCTAATAAATAGACAATTATCTAGTAGTTGTAAATCCCTAGTTGACCGATCAACCTATCTAATTGGTGTCTAATTAATGGGCCAACTACCTTTAATTTGCATTTATTTTTTACTAATCATCATCTTAAATTATAGTCAAATGACTGATAGACAGTTATTATTTATTTTCCACAGTTAAGTTTTATTCGGATAGTTACAAGTCTATGTTTATTCATACTAGACAGTTATGGGTCATTTATGAAAGGTAGTTTTAGTTCTTTTTACTTAGTTATTTACAAGTCCAAGGCATTTAGAAGTTCTTTTTTTTTTTGCTAATTTTATGTCACAAATCCAAGTCCATTATAAATCCCAATTATGTGCCATTCTCACATGTACACTTTACAGAATAGTTATGGGCCACTTTCCATTTTCAATACACTATTATAGGCCACATGCCATTATTACTAGGGCACTATTTCATGCCATTCCATGTCATACATCACATGTTCTTTATGTCATGCCATTTATGCACATTAAACATCATGACATACCATACTTACCATACCTACCATGGCATACATACCTCTCGGCCATTACTTGCCTATAATTATACACATGCATTTTTCATATCCCATCACACATACATGTTATATACCATAATTATAGCATGCACACATATGCATACATAACATACGATGCTTGCCATGGCATGACACACTACACACATACCTTGGCCATACCATGTTCACACACATCCATGCATTTTCTTATCGAATTCACCATATACACATCTATTTCCATGCCAACCATACTATTTTCCATTACATACACCATACATAAATACCACACACATTACTTACATGCCAAGGTACCTTAATAAACCTCTTGGCCATGCCTAATACTATCCATATTTGTGCACATTCTCATCATTTACACATACCTATTATTCATTCCCATGTCATACACATCATATGTCATAATATCCACCATATACGCATGTTGTATTAACCACCGCCATACCATGACCCTAAGCCATACCTCTCGACTAAAATCAAATTATAGACTTACACCCATTTTCTTCACCACTTCAACATACAAACCATCAAAATCATACATAACCAATATCAAATTAGGCTTTTATTAATAATTCCTACACAATACACGTTCAAATTAAAACTTCCATAGGTAAGTCTAAGATAATTCACATTTAAAGACAACATGGCATGCTTTTATTTAATCAAATTCACATACCTATGCACACTTCAAGGCTTCTTCCACACTTTAGAATAACTAATTCCTTGATTGACCATCATTCCCTCCATAGCCTACATACATACCCATCTAGCTTAGAAAATTCACAAAAAATCCTACAAGCCTCAAATTAAAAATCTAAAACCATAGGTAGTCTTAAAATGATGAAATCCCCCTAGAAATAAAAAAAAATTAAAGAACACACTTACACTAAGTTTTAAAATTCTTGCCACCCTTTATGTACACTAGACCTTAGGTTTATTTTCTTAGCTTTTATGATTGCTTATGGTGCCCCAAGCCTTTAAGGATTAATTTTTACCTAATTAATGTGATTTTTTATGGAATTATTTGTGGGAATAAAGCTTGAATTGAAGCAAAAATAGAGGATTCAAGAGGGAGATGGCATCGGCCAACTTAGGGAAGAAAGTGAGGTAGAAAGGTGAGGTGGAGAGTAAGGTGTCACTTAGTGGCCCTCTCACTTAGCATCCACTATTTATAGTGGGGCTGGGTGGCTCGAGTGATGACATGTGTCACTCGAGCAGCCCGAAAATCTTAATTTTTCTTGGGAACTTTGGGAAATTTTAAAAATCACTTGGGCCTCAAAAAATGTCATGTTTATTTTAAAAATCCTCATTTTGACTCATTTATAGGCCTATAAAATTTCATGATGAAATTCCATTGGCAATTAGGTTAAATAATTCCTTAAAAAATCTTGAAATTGTCAAAAATTTTGAAAAATTACTAAACGTCCTCAAAAAATTCAAATTCCTTTACCAATGGCCTTAATGGAATTTTTAACTTTTAGGGAATGGTGTTTTCACTTTTATTAAGGCACATCCTGGGTCATTCCTAGCCTAAGTCCATTTGAGCTTAGAGCCCACTAAATTTTGGCTTTAAATAATTTATTGGCTCTACTAAATTTTTAAATTAAATCTTTTTCATCATTTTATGGTAAGTCAAAGTTTCATGACTAGTATGCCCCTTTTCAGGCCTCACGGAGGTGATTTGGCACTCTGGGCACCCTTTTTGAGACTTAAGGGTACTGTTCATAGAGCCTTGACTTATAGGCGTCACACTCAATCTGATATAATAGCTATAGGTACTCTATGCAACCTCGCAATTTCATCAATGTATAGTTCCACCAATCTATTTAAGGAGTAGTCCATTCTAACTCAGATAAAATGAGCTATCTTGGTCGATCTATCCATAATTACCTACATTGCATCCCATCTATTTTTAGTTGTGGGCAACCCTATTGCAAAATCCATAGTGACTTTTTACCATTTTCCATTCTGGTATTGCTATTAGGTGTAACAATCTAGAAGGAACTTAATGCTCTACTTTTACCTGCTGACATGTTATGCATCGAGCCACGTGCTCTGCCACATCTTACTTCATTCCCAGCCACTAATAATGAGGTTTTAAATCTAGATACATCTCTATACTTCCCTGGATGCATGAAATATGGGGCTTCATATGCCTCCCTCAGAATCTATGTCCTGCATCCATCTACCTTAGGTACGCATAACCTACCATGGTAATAAAGACATCCAACTTTTCTAAGATTAAAATCAGTGGTCTTCTCCTATTTAACTTTACTCATCATTTGGACAAGCTATTCATCTCACATCTGTGTTTCCTTTACTTGTTGCCTGAAGTCAGGTTTGACTTGTAGCTAAGCTAAGACTATATCATCCCCTATATACTCTATTCTGGCATTCATGGATTTCAAAGCAGCAATAGACTTTGAGCTTAAAGCATTTGCAATTACATTTGCCTTGGTAGGATGGTAGTGAATTAAGTAATCATAATCATTTATCAATTACATCCAGCAACATTACCTTAGGTTCAATTCTTCCTATGGGGGAGGTATTTCAAACTTTTGTGATTAGTATAAATATAACACCTCTCACCATATAAGTAGTGTCTCCACACTTTTAATGCAAACACAATAGTAGCCAAATCCAAGTCATGTATGGGGTAATTCCTTTCATGAGCCTGCAACTGCTTTAAAGCATATGCAATCACCTTACCTTCTCTCATTAAAACACTACCAAGTCCATTGTGTGAAGCATTACTATAGATAACAAAATCCTTCCCTTACTTAGGTTGAGTGAGGTAGGAGCTTTTGTTAACATTGCCTTCAATTTGTCAAAGCTTGCTTCATATTTATCATCCCACACAAACTTCACATCCTTTCACAATAGCCTAGTGAGTGGGAGCTGCAATCATTGAGAAGCCCTTTACAAACCTCATGTAATACCTCACCAATCATAGGAAGCTTCGAATCTCTATCACATTCTTAGGAGGATTCCACTCTAGTACAACTTTAACCTTACTAAGATCCACTTAATGCCTTTAGCTAATGCAATATGTCCTAGAAATGCTAACTCATTCAACCAAAATTCACACTTACTCAACTTGGCATATAGTTGCTTTTCCCTTAGGGTCTATATATAATACTGTGGTGCTGCTCATGTTCCTCTCATCTCTTGGAATACACAAGGATGTCATCTAACACCACAATAAACTGGTTTAAATAGGGTTTAAAAATCTTGTTCATTAGGTCCATAAAAGCTGTTGGTGCATTAGTGAGTCCGAATGGCATCACTTGGAACTCATAATGCCCATATCTAGTTCTAAAAGTAGTTTTTGGAATATCAGCTTCCTCAATTCATAATTGATAGTACCTAGATCTTAAGTCTATCTTAGAGAAAATGCTGGCACCTCTGAGCTGATAAAAAAGGTCATCAATTTTAGGTAACTAATATTTATTCTTAATTGTCACCTTATTTAACTACCTATAATCAATGCACAACCATAGCGACTCATCCTTCTTCTTTACAAATAGCATAGGTGCTCCTTATGATGAGGTACTCAACCTAATGAAATCTAATAGTTCTTGTAACTAGATTTTTTGCTCCTTTAATTCTATGGGTGCCATCTAATATGGAGTAATAGACATAAGAGTGGTACCTAGATATAATTCAATCTCAAAGTCTAACTCCTTATGTAAAGGTAAGCCTGGTAACTCATCTTGAACACATTAGGAAATTTTGATACTACAAGTATGAAGTTACTGCTTGGTGATGTGTTATCGGTATAATCATATGAGCTAAATAGGCTTCACACTACTTTTAGATAAGTCGCCTTACTATTATAGCTAAAATGATATTAGGTAAGGAATTTCTTTCACCCACTACTTTCACTTCTTACCCCTCAGCTGTCCTAAGGATCAACCTTTTCTGCTTATAGTCAACCACTACTCGATAATCTAATAGCCAATGTATAACCAAAATAACATCAAGGAAAAGGGAGTTCAATAAGTTTAGTAGGAAATACTTGTTCTTAGATCACTAAAGGATAGTGTCTATATACTTTATTCATTATCAGACTCTATCTAATTGGATTATTAACTTAAATGTTTATATCTATAGGCTTAGGTTTTAACCCTCTATCTCATGCTTATGTTATATAGATGTAAGCATGAGTCGACTATAGGTCTATTAATGCCAAAATAGTTATATCAATAAAGAGAAAATACTAGCTATCACATTAGGGGCCTCTGCTTTTTCATGGGCTCGGATGGCATACTATTGTGCTGGTGCTCATATCTCTAATTTGGTCCTCTAACTACTGCTCGACTAATCATTTCTACTTTACCTCTACCCTCTGTTAAGTGCTGGTCTGGAAACTTATGTTTGAGTAGCCTCAGCCTACCTCTATGGGCAATCCCTCTAGAAATGGTCTTTAACTCCACAAGTAAAACATTCACCTCTCTTAGTCTACCAACACTACCCCTAATGTCTTTTGTTGCAGGTCCCATATGTTAAGGTTGCACTCCTAGCTGTAGATACTAGAGCACTAGAGACTTATTATAGAGGTCGAGGCCTAGATTGAGAAGCCAGACCTAACCTCTATGTCCGGCCCTACCTCTATGACTATTGAGGGGCCTGGGATTCCCTCTACTTCTTGCTTACCCCAGGTGCTGATATAGTCTATTTGGCTATAAATGGCCTATTTTTCTAGAACAAGCCTCTGTTCTCCTGCACCATCTCCTCCATAGCATAGGCTACTAACACTAAGGCCAAGAACTCTATAATCTATGTGGTAGTAATCTATATTCGCAGCTCTACATTGAGGCCTTTCTTGAACCTCTTACACCTCTCCTCCTCTATAGGTATAAACTCTTCAGCATATCTGCTCAGTCGAGCAAAATCTTTCTCGTACTCTAATATAGACCTCTTACCCTATTTTAGATCTAGAAATTCTTATCTCTTTTTATCCTTGTATGATTATGGTATATACCTCTTTCAAAACTCTTTGAGGAAGTATTCCCATGTCATATTAGCTGTAGCCTTTCTTCTTTTTATAGTATCCTACTAATGGAAAGCTTCCTTCTAGAGGAGTGAGGTAGCACACTTCAAACTCTCCTCATCTATACACTCAAGCTACTCCAATATTCTAACTGTCCACTTTAGCCAATATTCTGCCCTTACAGCATCATCCTCTCTAGACCCCAAGAAGTCTAGAGCCCTTATCTTCTTTACTCTTTCTAGGTAAGTCTTCTACAAAGAAGCTAGGGGTGGTGAAGGTGGTGTTAGAGCTAGTGGTGGAACAGTAGTAGTGGAGGTATGCCTTGGCAAATCTACTATCTATTATAGGAGTGCTGGTGAAGCTTATACCTAGGCTTAGGCTTATGGTTGTGGCTGATCCTATGCTTATTGTATAGCATCACTGGGCATTATCGTGGCTGCACTTGCCTATGCTCTATAAATAGTAGTAGGAGCATAACTAGCCACCTTCTCTCCTCTTTCTAGTGCGGTCCGCTCACTCATCATATATCACTACAAAAGAATAAATTATCAGCCTCATACAGTATAACTTTATTGGGTACATAGAATCCTAAACACTAGCACTCATGTAATATGCCTAGGAATGCCTAAACATACTCTGATACTACCTAATGTAACACATGTACCTAATTGCTAAAGGAACCTAATAGGAGATGCTACTTCTCATAAGTCACCCATCTTGATTTTACCCCAATCCTTATTAATTTTACACTTGTATCCATATTCTTTTCTTGAACCTATTCAAGTTATTTATATGCTCAGATCCCATTTTATGTTGGCTATAATTAATCATAAAAACTATTCAATAGGAAAGGAATTAGGTTTATAGAAATTTAGGCAGCATAACGGCTATCCAGGTGAAAAATCCAATATTTTAAACCTATTAAAAACACTTATAATGTTATTTTCATCACATCTTCTGACACTTGGACTCTTCTAGTCCTCCAATCAACATCTCAGCACACACTGAGTCATAAGGATACATGGTCTCAAATCCATAACATTCAAAACTATATAATCAAGATATATATATCCAAACATTTAGTCATATAAACTAAGGTATATAAGTCATTAGTTCTCACGTGATCAAAATACATATGTAATATTTACATCACTTAAGCCTAACACTATTACACATGAGTGTTAACTCTATAAATTATCAAAAACACAAAAAATATACCCTAAAAGGCTGAGCTGCTATACTATATAGGTGAGGCTGAATTGCTATCACTATCTACAACCTACGCATCAGAACACCAATACTCTGAGTTAAACTCAATGGTTGACTTAATGTAATAAATGCATGTCACACACACAGTCATGCAATGATCATATTATAAGACATATATACGAGTATGCAGAATTGTTTACATATAATTCTAAATTATTTCCTAGATTTATTATTTATTCATTTGTGTACTTTTCTTGTAATGCCTATAAGTCTAAGTTCTATAAATAGTACCTCCTTGGCATGGTCAGGGCACTTCAATAAGGCCAGCAAGAGGCGTATTGATCATAAAATTTTAACGGGCAAAAAATTGGAAAAAATGAAATAATTTAAAAATTTAGCAGAACCAATAAATCAATTCGGGTTATGAACTAGTGAATAGTGACATAAAACGAGGTTGTGCTAGTACAGCCTCGAGATGTGCTCGAACAGACCCAAAAATACCATACCTTAAACCTTAAAAATTCTAATCTATTTGGTGGTGAAGGAATTTTAATTTTCTGAGGTCATCTGATATTTATTTGGAATATTTTACTCCAATGGGTGAATAGTGACCTAAAGTTGACAATGGAATTTTGACATCAAATTTTATGAGGGCCTTAATGGCACTAATCGAGGATTTTTGAAGCTAGAATGAATATTTTTAAAGGACTAGAGAAATTTTTGTGAATTTCTGAAGTTTAAAAGAAAATTGAGAGAAATCGAACCATTAAGTCACCACGTGTCATGATTTGGGTCGTCCACCCACCAAAATAAAAGGGTAGGCACATGTGGGCGTGCCACATGTGCTAAGAGCACCTTCCACCCTACCTTTTCCCCCATTTTTCTTTCATTTCTCTCTCCCCCATTTTTCTTTCATTTCTCTCTCCTCCCACTACCAAATCTCATACTTCACACATGGTTCTTGACCTTCATAGTCTTTTGAAGCAAATTTCATTAACAGAAATAAAAAAAGGGTAGAAAAAGAGAAATTGAGACTTGGTGAATAGTGACAAAATTAGGTTTAAGTGTTTTTATTTTTATTTTAATTTTGTTTTAGGTAGTTTAAGGTATTCTAAGAAATCCTATGGTTTTAGATTTCAATTTGGAGTTAAGTAGGATTTTTAGAAATTTTTCTGAGGAAAATTTTGATTATGTTAGGGTAAAGAGAAAGAGTGGAAGAGGAACCTAATCAAGGTAAGATAGTGGTGGAAAAATGGTTATTTTCACACACTAGGTATGTGTACTTGACTCGATTTATGTTTGTCATGTGTTGAGCTTGAATTTATGTGTGTACATGTGTATGCAAATGACATTTCTTTGTGTTAAGCATGTAATTGATGTAAATGAATGTTGTGGTTGTGTAAGAATATGAAAATAACATGATATACATAATTTAGGGGAAGGAAACTAAGTGTAGGTGTGTGGGTTATGTATGGCCAAAACATGTACATGTATGTGCATGGTATATGTGTTCATGTGTATGGAATGTTAGGCATGCCATTGACATAAGAAGGTGATGTAAAAGTCATGCTAGGAATGTGGGTAATGCTAATAACATCTATGTAATGGTGGCTTGAGAAATAGTGACCTAAATTGGTGTGTAATGGTGACAAGGGTGTTGATATATGGAATGATAATCATATGTGTATTAAAGTTGGCATGATGAGAATAAATAGTGCAATGACGAATATGTGATAACAATGGCTGAGGAAATAAAAAAGTTATGTTGGTATGATTAGAGATATGGAATGTATGATTTTAGAAAATGACCAAATGAATAGTAACTTATGCAAAAATGACCAAATGAATAGTAACTTTATGGCAAATAACCTAAAATGGGAAAATGTGTGACAGTGTGTGTAAAATGAACTAGGGTGATGTTAATGACATGACTTAAGGTGAACAATGAATAAAAACTACATGAGTGAATAATGAATAGTGTATAGGCCCATCAGTTAGACACCCACTGGATGGATTGATCGATCACCTAGGGAGTAAGCAACTGCTAGATAGGTTGGTCCTTCTGGGGCCACTGTTGTTTGATGTGATGGCAAGTGTAGTCACTGAGGTTCTAAGGT
>CANXYI011664489.1:0-12643 GCA_948208565.1 Hura crepitans
TCTCTTACAAAGGGTAGCATTATCCACCAATTGATGCATTTGCTAGGTCAGGCTAAAACATAGCTCAACCAACTATAGGAGGTAACCTATAAGCTTTACAAAACTTACAAAAAATTTATACCAAGAACTACCAAATACAACCTCATGCCTGCTATTTAGAGTTTATTCTATCATTCGCTCTATTGTAAGGGCAAAATATAAGCTTTTCAAAGCTACCAAGTATAGCCTTATGCCTACCATTTAGAGTTCATTCTAACATCCACTCTACTACAAAGGGCAAGCTATATGTTTTTCAAAGCTTATAAGAATCTTTTACTAGAAGTAATATGTGTAGCCTAACAGTTGCCATTTAAACTTATTTCTATCATTCACTCCTTTACAAGGGGAAAGTATACTTTAAACTCACTCTAATCAAAATAAACTCGACATAAAATCTACCAAATAATATTGAATGTAATGGCTCACCCTATCTAATATCTTCAAAGTTGATAGAAGTTTCATCTCTAAAGTAGAGCTAGCTCTTGAACAAAGTTAAGAAAAGTCGCACCTATCGAGTAAAGGTAGCTCTCAAAATCATCACCATAATTGACTCTAATCATACCTCTCAAGTAAAGGTAGCTCTCGAACTTGCTAAGTAGAGATAGCTCAAACCTACCAAGTAGAGGTAACTCTCAAACAAAGTCGATAGAAGTTACACTTACTTAGTAGAGGTAGCTTTCAGATAAAACTAATAAATGTCACACATATCGAGTAAATATAGCTTTCAAAATTATCACCAAAATTAACTCAAGTCACACCTATTGGGTAGAGGTAGTTTTCTTACAAAATTGATAGAAGTCAGACCTATCGAGTAGATGTAGCTCTCAAAATCATCACTAAAGCTGATATGAGTCACACCTACCAAGTAAAGGTAGCTCTTAGACATACCATCAGAGCCAATAGAAGTTTCACTTATCAAGTAAAGGTAGTTCTAAGACAAAATTAATAGAATTCATACCTACCGAGTAAGGGTAACTCTTACAAAGCTAACAAAAGTTACACCTACTGAGTAAAGGTAGCTCTTAGAATTATCACCAAAGTCAATAAAAGTTACACCTACCGAGTAGAAAAGTCGATAGAAGTTGCATCTATCGAGTAGAGGTAGCTCTTGGAATCATCATCAAAGACAATAGAAGTCACACTTACTAAGTAGAGTTAGCTCTCGAAATCATCACCAACATCACATTTAATCAACAACAACATTTCTATGAAACCCACCAAGTAGGAGGGCCACCTTAATCATGTATGTGTCTCTCTTTTTCTGAACTTTAGGTCATTACACACACCCTATGGTTGCCTCCCTAAAGTTAGGGGCAATTGTAGACACTAGGTTTTATAGCTTTTAAGTTTAAATTGCCTAATAATTAAAAAGGGATGGATAAGGACTCTAGAAAGTAAGAACCTTGATATCTGGTTTTTACTAAAAGTCTATTTGTTCTTGAAATCAATAGTTTTTACAATTTTGAAGGTTTTGAAAAGTTGATTTGATGTAATTTAAGCCTCAAACATTGTTAGGCAAAAAGTTTCCTTTTTTTGTAAATTTCCTTTTTTTAGTCACTAGTTTCTTTTTTTGGATAGTTTGCTTTTTTGTCATCAGTTTCTTCTTTTTTGTCATATGACCATTTTCACCATTTTTACTTATGGTCAAGATGTATAAATGTACAAAAATGGATTAAGTGGGTTGTTCATATTTGTTTTGAAAAGTGTAGAGGTGATTCTAGAATTAGGCTAATGAAAATGGGTTAAATAAAAAACTATTGACTGGGATAGGCTTAAAACAAGCCTAATTGATGTAAACCCTTGTGAAATTTCATCCATAAGTTATTTCTAACATAAAATGTTCTTATATAGGTTGTTCCCTACATAAAATGTTTTTTATATAAGTTGTTTCCTCCATAGGATATTTTCTACATAGAATATTTCCTACATAAGGTGTTTCCTACATAAGGCATTTTCTAGAATGTTTCCTACATAAGGTGTTTTACAACCTATAAAAGGCTTATTAAGTTGTAATATTCAAGAAAACATTGGCAAATAAAAAAAAGGGTTTCTTCTTTGCAAAGGAGGATTTCTCTAAAAAATGTGCATTCATAAAAGGCTAAAAAATGTCAATCTCTAAAAATCTTTTCTTTTTCTACTCTTTCTAGTTAAAGCCAAGTTTTTATTTTGATCACCTTAAGAACAATATGAAGGTAATTATACTTGATAAATAAACTATCCCCTTTTGTTATTACTCTCAAAGGGATCAAATCATCTATCTACAATCAGACACAGTGGTTTGATCTCTGTTTTTTATTTATTTGTATGTTGTTTGTTGCATGTTTCTTTTGATTTTTGTTTTTTATTTTTAATTCTTATATTTCTTGTATATTCTTATTTTTTATGATTTTGATAGTTTATGTATTTTTTTAAATTCATTATTTATTTATATATTTATAATATGTCATGAACTAATTTGGCAATTTAGCATGTTTTTATGAGCTTATTTGAGTTTTTCTTAAAAAAATATGTTACTACCCTGATAGCCTAAACAACCATTTTTCATTCTAGAGAAGTGATTGTTTTTACCATAAAATGAATGTTTACTCTCGAATAAGTGGCGATTTTTCTTTTCTTCAAGCAAAATTACCATTATGTCCTCGGTCCATTTTTATGTTTAATTCTTTTTATTTATATTTTCCATATTTTCTGATTCTCATTTAATTTTATTTCCTTTTTTGTTAGAATTTAATTTAGTTATTCAGTTTTTTTTATGTTTAGTTCCTTTTATTTATATTTTTCATATTTATTGATATTTTGATTTTAATTTCTTTTTTGCTAGAATGTAATTTAAGTAATTTACATTTGATTTTAATTCCTTTTCTATTAAAATGTAATTTAATTTTTATTTGATTTTATTCCTTTTTTACAATGTAATTTAGTTAATTTTCATTTGATTTTATTCTCTTTTTGATTAAAATGTAATTTAGGATATTTCATTGTAAATTTTTATTCCTTCTTCGATTAAAATATATTTTAGAAAATTTATATGTATTATTATTTTATTCTTTTCTAGAATATTTAGGTACGCCCAAGAATCTAGATTTCATGAATAGTACTTTTTAGGGCATGAATAGTGGTTTTTGGGGCACCGTGTGATAATTGAAGGGGTAACACTAGTCATAAAAATTTGATAGGTGAGAAAATGAAGAAAAAGAAAAATTAAAATTTTTAGCAGAAACAATAAATCATTTCATGTTGAGATCTAATGAATAGTGACCTTAATTGGCATCGTGTCCGGAAATGCCCGGGATATGCTCGAATAGACCTAAAAAAAGCATAACCTTAATGTCAAAAATTCTAAATAATCTAATGGTGAAGGAATTATAATTTTTTGAGGTCAGTTGGTATTTATTCAGAATTTCTTAATTACATGAGTGAATAGTTGACCTAATTTCCTTTGGAATTTTGACCCGAGATTTTAGGGGTCCCTTAATTGGGACTTTTAGGAATTTTTGGCACTAGAAGCAGTAATTTTAAAGGCCTTGAATAATTAATTTGAATTTTTCAAGCATAAAACAAAAATCAAGCTAATATGGGTACAATTCGGACTGTCCATGTGGATAATATAAATGGGGGCATATGTGTGGGGGTGTCACATGTGCCAACCTATCTTCCTTCTCCTTTTTTCCCCCATGTGGCCAATGCCACCTCCCTTAAGGCTCCTTACCATTTTTTCTTCACTTTTTCTCTAATTTCAAGCCAAATCCATCAAGTGAGACACCAATTCTTGCCTCCAGAGTCTCTAAAACTTAATTCTACTAACAAAAATTGAGAAAATTATTAGTTAAAGAGATTTAGGCACTTGATGAATAGTGCCATTTTTGTGTGTAAGTGTTTCTTCTTAAGTTTTTAAATTTTATTTAGGTAGTCCTAAGTGTTTAGGTGATATCCTTGTGATTAGTTTTCAATTTAGAGGTGTGTAAGATTTTTTTATAGTTTCTAAAGTCAAAAACCTATTATGTTTGTAGATAAAGGAAAGGATTTGGTGAAGGAAGGAAGGGACAAGCATTGAAGGGTAGATTTAGAGCGCTTTTAAGCCTAAAGTAAGTGAATTTAATGTAATATGTATTATATATTACTCATGCGTTACATATGTGTATGTGAAAGTGTGTATGGAATGATAACATTATATGCGTGTGTATGTAATTTATGTAGTAAGTGTATAAGCATAATGTGTTGACTATATTAAGCATGACTATGTAAAGAAACCATGAGAAAAGAATGTGTATATGTGTGTGATATGAATGGCTAAATGGTGCACTAAAGAAGAATGTATGTGTGCATGTGTGGTTAGCATGTGTATGTAACACAATTAAGCTAGAATTTAAACATAATGTGTGCTTATAATGTGAAATGAATAAGAAATGAGGTGCACGTGTTCTTTTGTATGTAATGGCCATGTGGTGTGTGTGTGGGTTATAAGGTGTATGTTATAATGTTTAAGAATATTTAATATGAGTTGTACTTGGAAGCATGTAATTATGATAATGGAATGACTAATAGTGAATATGTGATATGTGTGTGAAAGGTGATAATGAAATGTTAAGTAAAGTATGGAAGCAAGATAGTGGTAATTAAATTGACACCTAAGTGGCATAAGATAATAATGTACTAGCTTGAATGGCTAATGTATATGACTATATGGTATGAGCAAGGTAAATAGTTAAATGTTGGATTGTCAAGCATTACAAGTCTAGGTTAATGAACATGAATATGTGTATCTTTAAGTGATGTTATGATGATGAGAAAATAAGTGAGTTAAACATGAATTTAATGGCATGAAATAAGTGAATGGGATATTAATTAAAGTTGGTACATATTAGTTACACCACTTAGTGGATAGGTTGAGCCGTTAACTAGAGAGTTAGCAGCTGCTAGTGGCTTTGGTCTATGTGGATCATTGCTTGTTTGTATGGTATGATAGGTGTAGCCATCGAGATTTTGATTGGGAATCCTACGCACCTTAGATACTATTAGGTCTATATGGGTTGATCTCTCCTACTCATGTTGTCTTAGATATTAGGAGGTCCACACAAGTTAATCCCTACTATCCATATATGCTAAGACTTGGGATATTAGTAGGTCCCTCGAGACTAATCCCTACTATCCCTTATGTTGGGAGGTTAAGTAGGAATAATCCCTATCACTCTAATATTGGGAGGTTCTTATGAACTGATCCCTGCTATCAGGTAGAGATGGGTAGGTGTAGCTATTGAGGTCTAAAATATGGGCCACAACACGAGTTAGATCCTATTATCTAATGTCCTAAAGCATAGTCTTTTGAGTATGGGCCTATGAGATAATAAAAGGATAAATGGATGCAAAATTAATACTAGAATAATATATCTTAACTAGAATGAGTAGTGGTAGGAAGATAGAAGTCAATTAACCTAAGATATGTTGTATATTAATAAATCAGACTCAAAATTATGAATAAACCTAAGCTCATAACTAGTAACTCATAACTAATATCATACATAAAGTAAATATACATGACTACAGAATTGCATAGTATAGGTTGCATGTGTGCATGTTACAATTCCTATTACATTAAATTCACCATCAAGTGTATACTCAGTGTGTCAGAGTTTTTGATGCACAGGTAGAAGATAGTAGATTGCAGTCCTACCTTGACAGATAGACAATGTAGCTACTAACCTTCCTTGGGGTATATGTTTTGGTTCTTTTTGTGTTAATAGTAGATAGGGGCACTTATGTGTAAAAAGTTAGGGCCCTATCATGTAAATCTATTATACACTCATTTACGATATATACTAGTCTATAAATTATAAAATAAGTTTTGCATGATGTTTATGATATATGTGTTGCTTAATGAATCCTAATAACTGTGATGATTGCGTAATAACTATATGACACTAATGATTTATACTGCTAGAAGACTAGAAGGGTCCAAGGTGTGTGAGGATGATTATGAATAGTTATAGAAATGTTTTTCATAGGTTGAAAAAAATTTGGTTTTTCACCCAGACAATTGTTATGCTGCCAGAATTTCTATGAAAACATTCTTAACTGGAATTTTCAAGTAATTTAGCCAACACAGATAAATATAGTAAAAAGGAGATAAAATGAAAGGAAATCTAATTAAAATAACATGAAAACAATAATTCAGTAGTTAAGTTCGTAATAGTTAAGTGATGACTTGGCAAGGGAAATGTCAAGATGGGTGACTTTTAGGAATATAACATCTCTTATTTGGTCTATTAGATGATCGAGTAGGAGGTGTTACAATTTCCCTATATTTTCCATGGATGTTGTAATAGGTAGAGAAATGGTTTTACATATTTAAGAAAAATGATCAAATTATTTTCTACAAATCAATAGGTGTTTTCTTAACAAATGGATTTTTTTTTTCTTAAATAAAAGTCATAATAACAAAAATGTGTTTTATAAAAAGGCATTTGAGAACTAAAGTTCTTAAAAATAAATAATGACCTAATTTGATACATATACTATTTTAATTTGAGATCTCTTAATAGGTTTTTTTTATTAATTTACATTTCTATGTGATGGAATGCTTTTATCTAATTTAAAATACTTACAAGAGAAAGGATAAAATTATTAATTTAATCTTAATTATGTATTAACTTAAGGTATAAATAAGAGTAGGGTTTTGAACTACTCTTTAGTATGACTATACAAGATGGGTGGCAACTCTACCTACCTTGTGGTGTCCAAGTCATTGTTTCTAATTGATCAGTTAGAAATGACTTTAGATTTCTTAAAACACCTTCTCAACTTTCAAGATTCGAGAAGTATGGAGAAGGTTAAGTCTTTGATCACTTTAAGTTGACTGGTCACAAAAAAGAGGGAAGTGAACAACCATTATCTATAATGATTATCCTGTGCAATTCAAATCTACATATAATCTCTAGGGAAAATCAATGATTTTCCTAGCTATTATTATTGCAACTAGTTCTACTTCCACCTATTTTGTAAAGTGCTTGATTATTGCTATCAAGAATATCCTTTGCCTTTTTACCTATGGCAAAGGTTTTAAAATATCCATCCCCCATTAGTCAAAAGGCCAGCTTATACTTATAGGCTATTAAAGTGTTAATGGTTTTCTCTAGACTTTCCTATGAATTTGGCATTATGGGCATTTTTGAATTACATCTTGTGTATCTTTATACATCATGGGCCAATAGTAACTAGATAGTAATATTTTCTTTACAACCAATTAGATGCCCGTATGGACTCCATAAATACCTCCACACACTTCTTGTGTGACATAGTTGCCTTCTTCTACTATTATACACTTTAACCATAGATGAATTCTAGCTTTTTTTTATAGTTGCCTATCTATAATTGAATATTCCAATGCTTTTTGAATAATCCTCTGTGCTTTATTCTCATAATTTGTTTATTCTCTATGTTCTGGGTATTGTTTGATTCCTTCTATCCAGCCACATTACTTTGATGTCCAGAATACCTCAACTTGCCCTTTCACAGGATTATCACTTTCTTCAATCATTATCCTTCTCATAAGTGCTAGGGATACAATCACTACTTTAGCCAATTCAACTACTTATTCATTCTCATCTCTTAGAATATGTTGAACTTTCCATGATGTGCTGATCTAACTTAAAAAGTTCTTTGGCTTTTTACTAAGTATCGTGCCATATTTTGTTCTTTAGCTTCAAAATTCTCATTCGCTTCATTGGCCACTAATTATGAGTCATTTTTTTATCGTGAGTTCTTCGAAGTGGATTTCTTTGTTTAACTTTAAGTCAAGGATGAAAGCTTTATATTCTGCTGCATTGTTTAATAGTTTAAATGCCATCTTCATTGTGTAAGTTTAATGTTGTGTGGCCCTTTGAGTACAACTCTAGCTCTAACTCTTTGCTCATTGACTACACCATCAACATATAGTTCCTATTTAGCAATTTTCTCTAACCCTCTTACACTTTGTTCTTCTTTAGTGAATTTAGTAACAAAGTTAGTGAGCATTTGAGCATTTATAGCTATTTTAGGCTCAAATCGTACATCATAGCACTAAAGTCTTATGGCCCATTCTACTATCTTTCCTTCTAAGTTAGGCTTTTATAGAACCCTCTACAGTGGATAGTATATTCAAGTTATTTCTGTATGTGCTTCAAAATGATATCTTAATTTACTCATGCTTATCATGAGTGCTTGCAACAATTGTTTAGTCTTATTGGATTGAATCCTTCCCTCACATTACTTGACTTCTATAATAACTGGCTTTTGTTGTTTAAAGTCTTTTCTAATGAGTACTAATGCAATTGTTTTGCCAAATGTGGAGAGATATAAGTATAGATTTTTCTTCTCACACTGGTTGGCTTAGGAGTGGAGGGTTATTCAAGAATGCTTTTAACTCTTTAAATGCACTTTAACACTATTTGTCTCTTTCAAAGTTGCTCATATTTCTTAATTTTTTGAGGAAAATTTTTAGTTGAGCATGAAATAAATCTTCCCAAGTTTGTTATCCTCCCATTTAATTTTTGCACTTCATTAATACTTCTTGGTGGGTGTATATCTAAGATAGCTTGTACTTTATCAGGATTTACCTCAATTCCTCTCTAGCTAACCATAAAAGCTAAGAACTTTCTTCACCTAACTCTAAATACACATTTTTTGGGATTTAGCTTCATGTTATAGTTATTTAGAATTTACATAATATTTTATAGATTGGCTGCATGATTTGCTTCACATGAGTTTTTCATGATCATATCATCTATATATACTTCAACATTCAGCTAATTTCTTCTTTAAACATTTTGTTAAATAACTTTTGATAAGTTGTTTCGATGTTCTTAAGTTCGATGGGCATGACTTTGTAGTAAAATAGCCTTTTGTCTACTACAAAACTTGTTTTTTCCTAGTTCGATTCTAGCATAGCTATTTGATGATACCTTAAAGAGGTGTCCACAAAATTGTAAACTTCATATCCTGCTATGGAATCTACCAACTGATCTATGCTTGGTAGAGTGTAACTATCCTTTGGACAAGCCTTATTGAGATCTATAAAATCAAAACACATTCTTATTTTTCCATTCTTTTTTCTACCAAGAATGACATTTGCTACCTATTTCAAGAACTGGACCACCCATATTGCTTTATTTTATAGCAACTTATTAAGCTTCTCTTTTATTATAGCTCTTCGTTCAAATGCATGCTTCCTTTTTTTATTGTAATGGCCTGCTTTAAGGTCGGCATTTAATCTATGTATTATATGCTTTGGGTCTATACCGGTGATATCACTTGGCTCCCATGAAAATTTACATATATTATCCTTTAATACTTCAGTGATGCTTTCCCTAGTACTTATATTTCTCCTCCTAATGATATCTCTTTACCTTTTGCCAACTTGATTTTTAATACCTTGTCTATTGGCTCTAATTTATTACAGGATTCTCATCTTTCTTTGTTTAACTCTATAATGTAGGCAAACATAGCTCTCTTTACCATCGCCACATATGATTTTCTTGTTGTATATTAATCCTCATACACCATTATCTCCCTTTTATTAGTTGGTATCTTTATGAGGAGTAGCATATACAAGTTACTGGTTATTTAATGTATAGCATTGGTCTTCCAAACATTGTATCATAGGGAAATGGTACGTCCATAAACATGAAAGTGCATTTCTATATATTTTTTCTAATTTCTTTACCTCCTAGCTCCAAGTAAGATCGATAGAACCTTCTGTGACACCCCTTACCCAATCCATTCATTGGATCCAAATGAAAGGTGGGCAGACAATCGATAATCACTTTCACATGACATTATATCTTACTTATAACCCATATAATTAAAAACCTTATTAACAACATATCTTAATATACAACTTATAAAATTTTTATCTTAACAAAAATGACATCACAAGTATAGTATTAAAGATCATTGAGTCAAAAATCCAATAGCATAACTGATGTCCTATGACACTAGCCCAAATAGTAAACTGTATAAAATAGCACTTCTATATTCTCAATAACAATAATCAAACTCCATGATCTATATGATAATCTCAATAAACATAACTATATCTCTTTCTCAAACATATAAGAAGCAACGTACATATCATAAACACACTAATTCATACATTTACTATCTCACTATAACATAAGTCGAAGTCAACCAAAATATGCCATTATATACATAAATACATATGCATTCCATCAAAAGGGTTCATAGACATTTTTTATAAAATAAAAGCCCATATCCCTTATAAGAATACATATGAGTGCTTTTCACACCTCATGATTCAAATATATACATACACACTAATCACATCTAAGAAATATACTAACTGGCAATCGTTTTTAATCTCTATACTCTTTGTCACCTTATATAGTCTTTGTCATCATGCTGTGTAAAATCTATGCATTGTACACAAATGATGTGCTAAGCTCAAGAGCTTAGTGATATATCCATTAATAAAATGTCTATACGTACCATTTCATACCACACTAACAATTTGCACATTATACTCACACAAAGTTAAATTTATTAATATAAGGTATGGGCATATGTTGTAACAACGAGAGTTATTTTCTAGCATCTAACCTTTTCATAACTCATTGCATGATTATAATGATTTTTGAGTCTATTACCATTTAGTTATGCATATAGTTCACATTTCGGTACTCTAAACTTATCTTATGATTTGTTAATTATCAGTTTATGTTGTTAAAAAAATATAAGCACATGTGTAAATTGCTCTAATGATTTAACCTCATATGTTATTTAAATATGAATGTTATTTACATAATTACCACTCATAGCATAAATATCCACATCTCAAGCTTGTATTACACAATCATCAATTACCTATCTCATTCTTTTATATTTATATCTAAATAAAGATATACACATATATCACGTATCACATATAATTGCAAAATATATAGTTATCTTAATTACAACCCATTAGGTTTCAAATCTTTTTCTTAGTAACTTTCTTTAAGATTATTTATGCACAAAAATTTCCTATTTAATTTTCCCATACTTGAAAGATAATATCCTGATTCTAGATAATGGAATATCGACCATAGAGGTCTCATCAGATGTGCAGAGGCAAACATTTTGAACATCATGGTAGGTGCACCTATATAGGTATGTGTAGTGGCCCTATGGACCTCATAGCAGTTGCACCCATATAGTTGTGCTGTGGTCCTGTAGACTTCATGGCAATTATACCCACATAGTTATGTAGTGGTCCCATGGACCTCACAGCGGCTGCACCTGCATAGTTATGTAGTGGTGCTACGGATCTTATGGCAGCTACACCCACATAATTATACAGTGGCCTTATAGATATCAAAGTGATTACACCTACATAGTTATGCAGTGGCCCTATAAACCTCACAGTGGCTGCACTCGCATAGTTAAGCACTAAAGTTGTGACACTCTTTATCCAGTCCAGTCGTCAGCCAGTCACTTGACATAACTAAGGGGTGTAACATATTAAATGTTATTTGAACTTACAACATAAAACTTTAATAATTTATTCTTTTTTTGTTTATTTTTAAAATAAATATGAGAGCATAATATAAAACATTTTGACTTGTTTAAAACTTCTTTAAAAAAATCAAATTACAAGTCTAAAAATTTGGAATCCTCATGCCAAAATTTTGGCAGCATAACAGCTGTACCAAGCACTATCTAAATTTTTTTTTAAACTTGTAAAAAAAACTTCTATAATAATTTTCATACATCACCACTACTTTGTGATCTATCTAATCACTCACATACATTAATTTTAGCAACACAGTCTCAACCTCAGGAAGAGACATTAAGCATGCATAACTTAATTTAAAAGTGTATTTAGATTTATAATTACAAACCTATTTACAAAAACTATAGTTAAATGCATACTTTGGCTTAAGCCCAAAATTACATATAACTGACATAAGAGTATGACTTTTTACAGTCTATACATTACATAAATCTGATATATCTTACATTTATGAAAAAGAAAGTCTCCTCTTTGCTTCTGTAGATATCCCGAGGCATGGCTTGACTATTCTTTTTACTTGTGCATCGCAAACAAAATGATGCGCTATGCCTATTGCTTAGTGGCGTAATTGAAATAATTATTGTAGATAATCATATGAGGATTTTCTTATTCTAACAAGAGTATATGTCAACAACATTCACCATTATATATAAATATTATATTTAACAATATTTTATGCCAATTATGTGTACGTGCCAATAAATTTTAAAATCATACATACTTAATCTCATAAAATTAAACTAACATTTAATATAATTTATACATTTCACACATCACCCATAAATGGATAACCCCTTTTTTGATACTTACAGTCTCATTAATATACCAATCATATTATAATTAACATTATGCTCAATGCATATTTTATTCATGCCACTAAATTTAGGACATTAATAATATTATTATATTTCCCACAATTATGTATTTATAACTATTTTTACTCTGCCATAGTTATGAGAATGTAACACCTATGGATATCAGGATTATCCTGTGCAGTGGTTCACATTTTGGATCTAAATGGCTGTTGCACCAGCATAGACCCATGTAGTGGCCTCGAAGGAC
>CANXYI011664512.1:0-13794 GCA_948208565.1 Hura crepitans
ATAACTTGGTTCCCAAATTTAATAATTTACTCTCTTTTTACTATATTTATACGAATATTTATTTTCTATACTGTTTAATAATTTGCTCCATAAACTTTGTGGAATTCTTTATAAGTATTACCCCCAACACATGTCTTTAAGTCTTTGTTAATTACAATCTCTTGTTCCATCCTCAAGTCCACAAAATTTCCATGTATTAGTTTTTTTAAATTATGTCCATACATTATTTATGTATTAATAGTTTCTTATCTTATTTTATAATTTATCCCTTCAGCTTTGTACTAATTGTGCAGCTCTCTAACGCATTTTGGTTCCCATTTAATTCAACTAATCACTTTTCCACTTTGCCAAATAGCTATTCTAATTATTTTCAAGTTAATAAGACAGATATTAATTTATTTCATCAAATCATATTTATCGAACAATTACAGGTCATCGTAATTTCCTAGACAATTATAGGTCCTATTTACGTAAAAGTCACTATTCATTTGGTAACTTTTTCTCACCAACCTTCTAGTCCATTTCATTTTCCTTGCTCCTCAACTCATTATATCCCAAAATAATCACCTCCATTTAACATTTTACTTATCTTAACATCTTCCTTTATCATTTAAAGCCTAAAATCTTAAACAACCTAACTTAATTAAATTCCTCTCTTTTTATCCAACATTTTTCACTTTACCTAATACATTCCATGTTCTGACACATCCATCCTACATACATCATACCTTATTAATTCTTTTTACATAACCATACCATTTCTTATTCATTCTATGTTACTCACATGTCCTACACCATATTGCCACCATACATCCCATACATTTATGCCATACATCTATAGTCATATCATGACATACACTTAGTCATGCATGCATCACATACCTATACATCGAAATCATATCCATATCATCCTATGTCCTCAATTTACACATCCTAGCATGCATTTCACATACATATCCACATAAACACCCATGCAAACACAACTTCCATACACACACCCAAAGCTTCATTCCATATTTTTCCTAACATACAAAGTATGTTTCAGTTAAATTCACTTACGGTGAGCTCCTTGTCATGTTGAAGCCACTCCAAAACCATTGAATCCATCTTTCTCCACCATTTCCCAAACTTCCATATTAGGGATTCCTACAAAATTATACATAACCCCAAATTGAAATCTCTCTTTAGGGATAACATCTACACCTCGAATACTCCCTAAGAAAAATAAGAAACCTTGAAAAGAATCACTTACACATCAAAATGACACTATTCATCAAGTGCTCATAACTTTATTTTAGGACATCCTTTTCTAGTTCTGTCAGTTGGAATGACTTCAGGGCACCATGAAGGTTCATAACCATATAAATTTTGGATGTTTTTGAGATGGGAGGAGAGAGAAAGAATTGAAAAATGGTGAAGAGGCCATGGCTAAAATGGCATCAGCTTTATGGTGCAAATGGGAGAAGATGGCTTCTTTTCATACCATCCATCATGCACACAAGTCCCTTTAGGTACATAAGCAAAGTGGATGGCCATGATTGCGCCACGTGTCGATTGGACGGCCTAAATTAATTCTATTTTGTTTTAAAATTTGAAAATTAACAATAATTTCTCTAGACCTCTAAAAATCATAATTTTAGTTCTAAAAATCCTCGAATATATTCATTAAGGGTCTCACAAAATTTTAGCCCAAAACTCCTTCGAGAGCTAGGGTTTCTATTCACCTGCATAATTCAAAATTTCTAAAAAAATAGCAAATGACTGCAGAATATTAAAATTCCTTTTCCAATAGACTCATTGGAATTTTTGAGCTGCAGGGTATGATATTTTCAAGTCCGACCGGGCACTTCCCGGAGTTGTCCCGACACAACCCCAACTGAAGTCACTATTCACCAGTTCTCAACTTGAAATGATTTATTGGTTTTGCTAAAATTTTTAATTCACTCTTTTTCATCACTTTTTAGTCAGTCAAAGTTCGGTTGACCAAAACCCCTTTTAGCCACTAAGTTGCCCTTCGATGCCCTAAACATCACTGTGTCAGGCTCGAGGGTCATTGTTCACCCAATGATGATTTTTCGGGCATTACAAGTCTTCCCCTCTTAAGAAATTTCGTACTCAAAATTTCCTATAGTCATATGATTAGCCATTTTCACATTCCTTTACTATACTTATATTCTGGTCTCTTTTTATTAGGGTTAAACCTTTGTTTCCCTATGCATCTGATCCTTTACAGGTACATCTTTAGTCTTGTACTAAGCAAACTTCCTTGGTCTAAATTTCTCTTAAGGTGGGTGGAGCTCTCTCAACATACTCTCAATACTATCACATTCCATTCCATCATCCTCCTGGCATTAAAAGATGTCAAATTGTGTACTTTTAATGCCTCTCTTAGTTATACACTCTGCATCCTCACATACTTACCTTATTTCATTCTCTTTCATCTCATTCACCCTACTCACTCTGTTTTGTTATTGAATGTAGATTTTTAATATCACCTTAACATTAATAAGTAATATCCTTGCTTAACTTTGCTGTAATAGTCTTTCTCACTTAAGCTTTCCTCTAACCTCTTTAAATGCCCGGTTACATCTTTCTTCTTCTTATTTACCAATATGGTCTTTGGTTCACTTATCCTAATCTCACTTTAACTGTCTTCCTTGCTCATCTCATGTGTAAGAGATATGATTCTTGCCTCATCTCTTGTTCCAACTAGTTCATCTAACCACACTCTCATTTCTTCTAGTATCTCAAAACAACTTAATCTTTAGGTTCCTCTCAAATGTCTAATTGTTTCTCATCTTCGCCCTTCTTATGGATGTTGCTTATCCACTAGTCATTTGATTTACTTGCCCTCTTAACTTCCAAAGTGGTAAGCTGACTATCTCTATTTACCATAAACTAGTCACATACCTCCAATTGCTTCATTTTCACTACATCCTTGTAAGGTTTTTTTTTTTATCTTGACATCTAAATCCTCTCTCATACATACTCATATGTATCAACACTAGTTTCCATCCTTTTTCTGCTCATGGTTTTCTTATCACTCTCTCTCTATTGCCATCACATTATTCTTCTCTCTTTTCCTTCACTCTATCAAGTCCCTTCTGTATCAGGGCTATTATCATGCCATGCTCAACTTTTAAAACACATGCATAAGGTTCTTTTCATAAGAAAACATGTCATGTATAATGCAATTATGCAAATGGCAAGATACACCCTAATCTATACAATGCAATGCTTGGGCCCGATCAGAAATGCATCAAGGAAAAGCAACAGCCATTATCCTCAGGGAACTTGATAGCCAATTCCTATCCTCAGCTCTATCCTAACTTTCTTACCACTAAGTGTTTTATGATCTACTTCTGCTAATCACTAATATCTCACTTCTATGCACTCTTAGCCTCACCAATCCTATTTTCCTGCTTAACTCTCATTTTCCCTATGGCTTCTTAATATAGGTATCCTAGACGTTAGTCTCATAACTCTCTATACCCTTCAAAAGTCGATGACGACTCTTTTAGTGTACCCCAAGACTATAAACAATCAAATTGGCTTATTTGTGGATCACTTAGTTTCCCCTTTTTCATGTTCTAAAGGTATTAAATCTCACTAAGTATAATATATCAATCATTCATTCCTCATTACTAACCTTTGAGTTTACTCTACCATTTCCATCTCCTAAGGTCCCCTCAGGTTTCCTTTTTCTTCTCGTTACTTCCTTGCAGCATCATTTGCCTCCTAACAAGTATTGTGGTTCCTAGAAAACTGTACTAACTTCTTGTTACTTCTTATCTATTCTTTATTCCCAATACTTAGCCAATTTTCACCTTTCCTCTCTCATCAGGAACCTTAATCACCTGATAATCATCTTACAATCACTACTCATTACACAAGGGTACTATACTTTCTTCTTTCAATTGCTTATATCCTTAGTTTGCTTAATTAACCATGTCATCCCCTCCTACCATCCATGGAGCCTATTACTCCTTTGTTAGGGCATTATCACCCCTTCATGGCATCATTAACAACATCAGCAGCCTCAACTTAGGAGGAAGAGGATCATACAAAGTCATATCACCATTTCCTTAGCCCATTTTTTTCTTTTCCAAGAAATTCACATAGTTATTTCATCAATTTCATATCAGCAATCTTCGTTTACCAGTAGTGTAGCAACTATCCATATCCAAAAGTCCTTAAGGCACTCATGCATTACTGCCTAGGATCGCCTAAACCCACTCTAATACCACAAAATGTAACACCCCCTACCTATTCTCAAAGAAAACAGGCAAAGTGTGCTACTTCCCGTGAGGTCACCCATCATTGGATTTCCTCAAGGGCCTTTCATTTAACTCTTACTTGGATTTCTCCTGTTCAGCATAGAAATTTTATTCAACGATTCCTATAGTTTATGGTGAACCTCCCAGGCATAAGACATTCACATGCTTGATCTTACTATCAAATATCAGTCTATGCTGCAATTACAGCTAGAAGTTCGTTTCACACAACTATAGGTTATTTCCCAAGCTAACTAGACTTCACAATATTCAACTACCCACAATAACATGCACGAGTGCCTCTATTTACTAAAATATTAAAATCTAACCAGACAACATCATACCTGGACAGTCTTCGGCTGCACTACTGGTCGTCTTCATCGGAACACCCCAATCTACCACCTATGCATCGAACACCCGATACACTGAGTATGCATTTAGTGGTGACTTTAACCAAACATACATTGCATCACTATCACATGCAAGCACACAAGAAGTTTCTAACAACATTTATTTATTAATTCTAATCTCTTTATTAAAGCTTCTAGTTATGACTATTCATTAATTGATCCATATTACCTCCACTAGACTCTTAACCTAGAGTTACGGATGTTATTTCATCCTTACTTATCATTTCATTACTACTTAGTTATGATCCATACTAACATTCCCCTATTCTAATTCCTCTTACCATGTCTAAGTTACGTGACCTGCATAGTTTGGTCATCTATGCTTACTATTCCTTAATCAACTCTTTATCATTCAGCTCTATTCATTATGTATTTATGTATAGGTTACTGCCTACGTTACTTGAACCATATAATTCCTTCTACAACTTAATTTTCCAGCATGTTTTCCTATTCATTCATCATTTCATCCATCTTTTACTTCCCTTAAGAGTCTTACCAAGGTTACATAGGTTTATTCAATCTCTTTTTACTACTTATCTCTTGTTCTTGAGGTGTTTACTCATAGGTTATCTCAATCATAACAATTAAGCCACCAGTTCCTTTTTAATATCTTTTAAGTCTGATCATATTCTTTAATTAATCCATTTATACCCCCACAATTCAAGAAGAACTCCCAACCATTGGATAATGGGAATCACAATGTGTAGTGACCCCCATTTTGGACCTCGACAGCTGCACCTACCCAGTCTAAGAACCAAACAAAAGACCAAGTTGTATAGTGGCCAACATTTTGGACCTCAGTGTCTGTACACACCCTTCTCCCGATAGCAGGGATCAATTCCTAAGAACCTCCCAATATTAGAAAGGCGATAGCAGGGATCAGCTCCGTGGGACCTCCCAATATCCACAAGTGGGTAACAGGGATTTGTCCGTAGACCTCCTAATACCCAGGAGTGGGTAGAAAGGATTAGCCATAGCTTCCTAATACCTAGAGCGTGTAGGCTCAAAGCAATACTTAGCGGCTGCACCCGCCATACATAGGCTAAAATCCACACAAACTCAACCTCTAGCAGCTGTTAATCTCTAGTTGATTGGTCAACCTATCTAGTGTATAAGCAACCATCAATCCCACATTCCCTTTCAATTATCTTTCACAGCCATTAGGTGCATTATCTGGATTATCCATAATAAAATATATTATCCTCAGTGGTCACCTTGATTCATTTATCAGTTAAATTCCATTTAATATCCTTTTTGTTTCACCAAGTTCCCATATTCTCAACTCTAGTTCCATTCCTGTCATTAATTCCATATAATTGTCTTTTAACTTCTTTATAACTGGTTCTGGTTCTTCTCTGTTGCCAACATAAACCCAATTTACCTAATCCATATATCCCAAAAGATTAAATTCCAAGGATTTTATGCATTTATTTCTTGTATTACCTTACAATAGCTTGGTTCCCAGATTTAATAATTTACTCTCTTTTTACTATATTTATACGAATATTTATTTTTTGTACTGTCTGATAATTCGCTCCATAAACTTTGTGGAATTCTTTATAAGGATTATCCCCTATACATGTCTTTAAGTATCTATTAATTACAATCTCTTGTTGCATCCTCAAGTCCACAAAATTTCCATGTATTAGTTTTCTTAAATTATGTCCATACATTATTTATGTATTAATAGTTTCTTATCTTATCTTATAATTTAGCCCTTCAGCTTTGTACTAATTGTGCAGCTCTCTAACCCATTCTGGTTCTGATTTAATTCAACTAATCACTTTTCCACTTTGCCAAATAGCTATTCTAATTATTTTCAAGTTAATAAGATACAAATATTAATTTATTTCATCAGGTCATATTTTTTGGACAGTTATGGGTCATTGTAATTTCCTAAATAGTTATAGGTCCTGTTTACGTAAAAATCACTATTCATTAAGTAACTTTTTCTCACCAACCTTCTAGTCCATTTCATTTTCCTTGCTCCTTAACTCATTATATCCCAAAATAATCACCTCCATTTAACATTTTACTTATCTCAACATCTTCCTCTATCATTTAAAGCCTAAAATCTTAAACAACCTAACTTAATCAAATTCCTATCTTTTTATCCAATATTTTTCACTTTACCTATTACATTCCATGTTCTCACACATCCATCCTACATACATCATACCTTATTAATTCTTTTCACATAACCATACCATTTCTTATTCATTCCATGTTACTCATATGTCTTACACCATATTGCCACCATCCATCCCATACATTTATGCCATACATCCATAGTCATACCATGACATACATGACATACACCTAGTCATGCATGCATCACATACCTACACATCCATATCATCCTATATCCTCAATTTACACATCCTAGCATGCATTTCACATACATATCCACATAAACACCTATGCAAACACAACTTCTATACACATACCCAAAGCTTCATTCCATATTTTTCCTAACATACAAAGTATGTTTCAGTTAAATTCACTTACAGTGGGCTCCTTATCATGTTGAAGCCACTCCAGAACCATTGAATCCATTTTTGTCCACCATTTTCCAAACTTCCATATTAGGGTTCCATCTTTGAAAATTCCTACAAATTTAAGCATAATCCTAAATTGAAATCTCTCTTTAGGGATAACATCTACACCTCAAATACTCCCTAAGAAAAATAAAAAAACCTTGGAAAGAATCACTTACACATCAAAATGATACTATTCATCAAGTGCTCATAACTTTATTTTTGAACATCCTTTTCCACTTCTGTCAGTTGGAATGGCTTCAAGGCATCATGGAGGTTCAGAACCATATAAATTTGGGCATTTTTGAGATGGGAGGAGAGAGAAAGAATTGAAAAATGATGGAGAGGCCACGGCTAAAATGGTGTCGGCTTTCTTGTGCAAATGGGAGAAGATGACTTCTTTTCATACTATCCACCATGCACACTTGTCCCGTTAGGTACATATGCAAAGTGGATGGCCACGATCATACCATGTATTGATCGAACGGCTCAAATTAATTTTATTTTGTTTTAATTTTAAAAATTAACAATAATTTCTCTAAACCTCCAAAAATTTTAATTCTAGTTCCAAAAATCCTCGATTATATTCATTAAGGGTTCCACAAAATTTCAGCTAAAAACTCCACCGGGAGCTAGGGTTACTATTCACCCGCGTAATTAAAAAATTCCAAAAAAAAAGCAAATGACTTCAAAATATTAAAATTCCTTTTCCAATGGACTCATTGGAATTTTTGAGCTTCAAGGTATGATATTTTTAAATCCGTCCAAACACTTTCCAGAGTTGTCTTGGCACAACTCCAACTGAGGTCACTATTCATCAGTTCTCAGCCCGGAATGATTTATTAGTTTTGCTAAAATTTTTAATTCACTCTTTTTCATCACTTTTTAGTCGATTAAATTTCGGTTGACTAAAACCCCTTTTAGCCACAAGGTTGCCATTCGGTGCCCTGAACAGCACTGTGTCAAGCTCGAGGGTCACTGTTCACCCAATGATGATTTGTCGAGTGTTACAAAGGATCTAGTAAGGGGTGTTACAAAAGTAACTAATGAGATTCTAGGCGATCAAAGTTATCCTAAGGATCATCCTAAGTTGAAGGACAAACACAACCTTCACTTGTTGGAGCATCATCACTTAGATAATATCAAGTTAAATAAATTAATAGAATATAAAGAAGTTCATAGCTAGGAGTACACAAAATATAGCATTAGCAATACACTTAGATATTTTCAAGAGCTTATTAACACTATGTATAAGATTTTCTTAGAAAAACATTTTGCTATTCTTGAGATCTACGATTGTAAAAATTTAGGATTTCAAAAACTAAGAAAGGAAAACATGGCAAGAAAGTTTGGACTATTTTGAATTAATCAAGTTGAAATTTTTGCTAATAAAAAATTAATTTGAATAAGCTAAATCCTAATTTAAAGAAATTATGATATTGAGGTTTGATATTAATAAAGTAATAATGGAAAGTAAAGAAACTACCCTGATATACACACACACACACCAAATTCGTCCCAAAATCAAAGGGTAAAAGAAAGAATGCACTATAGAAGAAAGAAATACGAACAAATGAACATTAAAAATGCACGAACAAAATTTCAAAATTTCTGATGCACCAGATCAGGCTAAGCTGTAGGTAGAGAGGATACTTATAAAATGAATGCAAAAGTAAAGAAATAATCCTACTTTATATAAAATAAACAAAATAAAGCTTTAGATAAAATAAACTTTTTATTTTTTTATCAACAATGGAGATACAAGATTTAGTGAGGGAAAGGTTATAGAGTTTTACTTATCACATAAGCTTGAGGGAAGAAGAAGAAGAAGGTTTCTAAAAACTACTTTGCCCTTCTATGGGACAGGTGATTCCTTCTATAGGCGAGCAGCATGGCAAACTTGAAATTCTTGGGGAGACAAGAACTCAGTAGATGAGTTGGGTCTTCAACCTTTTCTTCAACAAATGGAGGAAATTATTAAGGTTTTCTAGTCTCCTAATCAAATCCGTCTTCAAAAATGTGAGTTGGATATCCACTATTTTTCTATCAATAATAGAGGTCTTTGGCACACCTTTTCAAATCTCCTTTTTTGAGCTAAAGAGCTTTTAGTGGAAGTGTTAGAAAATTTTTGAATTTTTGTCATTTTATACTTTTTTTTTATATGAGCCTATTTTACAACCAAGCCTAAAGGGATGGAAGAATCCCAAAACAATCATCTTCGTTGTTGTTGCCTAGGTCTATGACGGGCTCCGAGGCTATAGATGATCCACTTGATGAGACCATACTAGAGGTCTTACTTTTATTATTTGGGCCATAATGGCCATATATTCTTCTTCGATTTTAGCTTTTGCTAGCTGGCTATTAAAGAATGATTTTTGGGTTAGGAATGTTGAATGGGCCTTTAATGTAGCATTACTCGGACTCAAAAATCCCTTTTGCTACAACCATGTCTTAATTGATGGAGTTAGGATTGGGCTTAAGATCTAAAAGGCATTCCACCATTTGACCTTGAATTTTCAGACAAGCATAGTAGCACCTTCTTAGGCCTAGTATTGCAAAGACCAATGGAAGACCTATGGGAGGAAGAATTTTACTAAGAAAATCATAAGGGCAGAAAATTTTCTTTCTCACTCTAATGGCTTGAAGTGAGTTTTAAATAAACAAAAACTCTTCTAAACTTTTGTCTGGAGGATTTCTGTGACTGCTCCAAATTGGATCCACCATTGATGAAACCAGAACAGTAATTTTAAAAGTTCAAGGTTTTTGTCAAAGAAAATAAGCCAGGTATGAGTTCGGCTTGAGTTTTGGATGAAAAGGGTATTGAACCATGCCTATTGGTAATCCCAGTAATTAAATGTGTGACAACGGTTTAAGAAAGTGTGGAAGTTTAGGGGAAAACTTTTGGGTTTTGTGAGGTTTTGGCCCCATTCATATGGATGTATGACCCTAACAATTTTAAGGGTAGAATAGGTAGGTTCTTTTATAGATGGATCTTTTAAGGGGGTATCTTTAAAGGTGGTTGAGCCAATGGTTTCAAGAATGGTTTGGTAATAAGCTAGGGTTTTTGTAAGATCCCACGGTTTAAAAAACAATCATTTTTCAAAAATATTTTTAATGGTTGAAAAAGGATTTGTGTTAAAATATCCTTCTCAACGGTAATGATTTTTTGAAAATAAGTTTTTTTCAAAATGCTCTAATTGAACCCTTTTTAAGGGGTCTAGGTAAGTTAAAATAATTTAATAATCATTTTGAGATAAAATGATTTTTGAAGATTCTTTTTAAGAAAGGGTTTTTGAGAAGGAAGATTCTCCTTTCTCGATAGTTTTTGAAATAGGTAAAGGGATAATACCTTTGCAATCTTGTGCGGAAGATTGCAATGCTTACTTTTTGAGTTCCTCCATTGAGATAGGAATGATCTCTTGATTTTTGAACTTCTAAGAATATTCAGAAGCTTTTTGTATTACCAGAATTAATTCTGGTGATTGGGATAGAGTTTCTATCCATTTTTGCACTTGGCACTTTTTTGGTCCTTTAGTTTCAGATTTTGAAACCATTTCAACAAATGATGTGATTTCTTGAGCCATTGATAGCTAGAGGTTTATCCTTTATTTTTCTGGGCATTTTAAAGGACTTTCTTGGTTAAGAAATTAGGAATGGAATTAGTATCTTCTTTGATATATTCTATATCAAAATTAAAAATGCTTAATATAGCTTACCATCTAGCAAAAATTTGTTTGGATGCAATGTTTTGAACATCTTTTTACAAAACTTCTTTTGCAGATTTACAATCAATGTGAAGTAAAAACTTTTGATTAAGTAAATCGCTTTGAAATTTTATGATGCACGTGATAATAGAAAGAATCTCTTTTTTTATGGTAGAATAATTCTTTTGGAAATCATTCCAATGTGCATTGATAAATTTGATTATGTTTTCCTGCCTATTTTGGACCTATTTCAAAATCCCACCATATCCCAATTCGGAGGCATTAGTCTGAACAATTTTAGGTGCTAAAGGGTGCGCCAAGCGTAAACAAGGAATATGTTGAACATGGATTTTTATGAGCTGGACAGTTTTTCTATGCTCTTTAAACTAAGGAACTGGGTTTTTCTTTAGTCTATCATAAAGTAGTTTGGCTAAATGGTTTATGTTTGGGCAGAAATCAAGGACCTAATTTAGGCTTCCAAGAAACCTTTGTAGTTGGGTTTTATCCAAAATTTTTTAGGAAATTTGTTTGCAAATTTCAGAGATCTTTCGATAGGAATAATTATTCCTTTTGAAATGTAGTGCCCTAGAAATCTGATTCTAATTTAGAATAATGATATTTTTGTTTTCAAAACAACCAGACCATTTTTCTTTGTTACATAGAAAAATGTTTTCAGGTGTTTAAAATGTTGATCAATTGAGTCAGAGAAATGAGCACATCATCAATGTAGACAATGCAAAATTTTGAATAAGGATTAAAAATCTCATTCATGATTCTTTGAAATTACAAAGGAGCATTTTTCAAACCAAATGGCATGACAGTCCATTCATATTGGCCAAATGGAACTATGAAAGCAATTTTATATCTATCTTTTAGGTCGATTTGGACTTGCCAAAATCCATATTTCATGTCAAATTTTGAAAAGATTAATGCAGAATGTAATTTTTGCAAAAAATCTTTTTTGTTTGGAATGGGGTATCTTATCTATCATAAAACTTTGTTTGAGGGTTTGTAGTTTATGACCAAACAAGGAGTGCCTCTTTCTAACTCACAAGCTTTGTTAACATAAAAAGTTGCACAACTCCATGGTAAGCAAGATTGAGTAATGAGACCTTTTGACTTAAGATCTTGAATTTCTTTCCTACAGTGTTGCTCGAGATCATGATTCATTTGGATAGGCTTTGCTTTTGTAGGGATTTGTTTTTCAAAAAAATCATTTTCATATGGTAAATCAATCATATGTTGTTTTCTATCCCAAAATAGCATTTGGTAAATCCGAACAAATTTCTTATTCAATGTGGTTTTGAAAATTTTTTATTTTTTCTTGAATTGAATATCTTTTCAATAGTTCTTCAATTTTGTGAAAATCTATGTTTTGTTGCAAAAATTCCAATTGTTTTTGTTTTCCTTTGAAAATATAGTTAACCTCGTTCTCACAAATTGAACATGATTTTATGAGGTTAAGGTTTCTTGTCTTTGGTTTTTCAATGAAAGGTAAATCAATCTCATTATTGCTTACCTTAAAAGATATACATTCATTTTTTATCGTATAGGGAGTTATCATCTATATGAAAGGTGTTCCTAGGATAATATTATGGTGCAAATCTTTCATGAGAAGGAAAAGAGTTCTAATGTAAAGATTTTGAGCAATTATGGTTGCTTCAGTTTTATACCCAAGGATCATTTTTGTTTTGTTTGCTACTGTTACACTTACTTGTGATTCCTCACAATATTTTTGAGGGACAATGCTCTCTCTGATGTAATTCAAATCTACACTAGTATCAAAAAGGGCGATGGCTTCAATTTTAAAGTCATCTAGCAAGGTAAGGGTGATTTTAATGAGGTATTTTTGAAAAGTAATCTCTCTTAGGAGGAAGAGAAAATCCTCAGGGATAGTCTTTTTTTTTTTTGTAGGACTTGGATGGTTTCACTTGGGATGGTTTCCTCTGATTCAAAATTTTCTTCTATGAAAAGACTAGTTGCTAAAATTTGTAGTAGCTTTGAATCATTTTCTTGTTTTTCTTTAAAGATTTTGATTTCTTATTTTTATGGTTTTTAGTTCTTCTTAAAGGGTTTGGATAGTGGCTGTGGGCTTAGAAGATTTTTTCTTTTACAAGATTGAAGTGAGGTCATGGGTTTTTTGGGGCAGAAGAGAAGGTGTTGATGTTAAAAGGATATCTGTAGTAGTTTCAAAGGATTTAGCGAGCTTGTCTAGATATTCCTTTTGGATTTATGGATTTTCAATTTGTTTTATGACTTCAAGGATGAAGTTTTGGTCTTTTGTGAACATGTTAATACTTTTTGAGCTTACAAATTCTTGTTCAAATTTTGAGGTAGCAATTTCATCGACCTATAAGGGTTCGATGTTACCTATGGGTTCAGAAAACTCTATTTCACTTTCAGAAAGAAGAAGGGCTTTAATTTTGTGCATTATTTCTTCTTTGAGTTGAAGCTCATTGAGTTTCCTATTGATCTTACAATATTTTGAAATGTGACCCTTTTTGCCACACTTATGGCAAGTAATATCTTTTTTGTTGGATTTTTGTGTTTTTTGGGGTTTTGTTTTAAAATGCTTTTTTTGCAGTATTTTTTGGATTTTTTGTAGTAATCTTCCTTATTGGGTTTTAAAGAAGAATGATGTTTGATTTTTTATGATAATTTTCTCTTTTGCAAGTTCCACCACAATCAGGGATGACTTCTTTTGTAGAATATTCAAATTGTTTGCAGAAAGATCCTTACTCTTTTCTAGTTTTCTTCATTTCCCATTTCAAATGCTTTTGTAACTTAAGATCTTGGCAGATCTTTAGACTTTCTTTTTGTGTGATGCTTATTAATTCACCATAGGTTAGTAGATTATAAGGGATTTTTC
>CANXYI011664531.1:0-10211 GCA_948208565.1 Hura crepitans
TGAATAGTGTCAAAAAGTCCACTATTGAATTTTGACTTGAAATTTTATGTGGGTCTTAGTGAGACTAAGCAAGGATTTTTAAAACTAAAATGAATATTTTTAGAGGTCCAGAGAATATTTTTTGAATTTTTAAAGCTTAAAATGGCATAAAGTGAATAGTAGCCCTAGCTCCTAGAGAAGTTTTGGGTTAAAATTTTGAGGGACTTTTAATGAAATTAATCGAGGATTTTTGGGACTGGAATCTTGATTTTTGGAGGTTTATAGGAATTATTTTGAATTTTCAAAGTTAAAAGTAAAGTAGGATTAATTTGGATCGTCCGATCGATACATGGCACGATCATAGCCATCCACTTTGCTTATATGCCTAAGGGGCCATGTGTGTATGGATAGTAAGAAAAAAAGCTCTCCTCCTCCCATTTCCATTTATGGCCGTTGCCATTCACCATAATTCCCTCTTCCATTTTTTGCTTTTCTCTCTCTCTCTTCCTATGCCAAAAACTCAGAAGATTTATATAGTTATGAACCTCTATGACTCCCTAAAGCTATTCCAAGTGACAGAATAGGAAAAGGATGTCCCAAAATTGAGTTTGGAACACTTGGTGAATAGTGCCCTTTTTTTTTATGTGTAAGTGTTCCTTTTCATAGTTTCTTATTTTTCTTATGGAGTATTTGAGGTTTAGATGTCATCCATGGAAAGAGATTTCAGTTTGGTGTTGTGTATAATTTTGTAGGAATTTTTAAAGGTTGGGACCATTATGGAAATTTTGGAAATGGTGGTTCAAGGTGGAGGAAAGTGCATTCAAGGGTTCTAGAGTGGCTTCAACATGTCTAGGAGACCGCTATAAGTGAATTTAATTGAAATACATAATGTATGTTAAGGAAAATATGGAATTTAAGTTTGGATACATGTATGAAAGTTATGGTTGCATGGGTGTTCATGTGTCTATGTATGTGAAATGTATGTTAAGAGATGTAATTTGAGGAGATAAGATGTCATGGATGTGAATTGGATGTGGAAAAGATGGGTATATATGTGTTACATACATGACTAGGTATATGTCATGCATGCCGTGGTATGAGTATGCGTGTATGACATAATGGTATATAAGGTTAGGATGGTATTATGATGTATGACATGTGAGAAACATGGAAGGGATAAGAAATGGTATGATTAATGAAAGGAATTAAGGAAATAGATGGTATGAATGAAGTATGTGAGATAGATGTGTGAAGACATGGTATGTCACAAAGGTAGACATAAATATTAGAGGAAATAATAGAGATTCAATTAAGAAATGTGTTTAAGATTTTAAAGATTGAAATAAGGGAAATTGTATACTTAAATTTATGCAATCTTGATAGGATAAATTATGTGGGGATATAATGAATTGGTAAGGAAGGAATATAAAGTGAATTAAAAGATTGGTATGAAAAAGTTACCAAAGGAATAGTGATTGTTATGTAAATTGAACCTGTAACTATCTAAAAAATTACAATGACCTGTAACTGTCCGAAAAATATGATTAGATGAAATAAAATAATATTTGGGTCTTTTTAGTTTGAACATAAGTGGAATAAATATATGGTAGACTAGAGATGCAATTAGTTGAGTCTAGCTGAACCAAAATAGGTTAAAAAGCTGATAAATTATTGAACAGTTAACTGAATAAATTCAGAGACAAGGAAGAAATTATTAATGCACGATAATGGGTGGATAAAGTTGAAGGAACTAATGCATGGACATTTTGTATAATATGGGCCATAAAAAGAGATTGAAATTGGTAGACCTAAAGATATATGTATAGAGTAACCATTATAAAGAATCCATAAAGTATATTGGTAAATTATCTAACAGTATAACAAATGAATATTAATATAAAAATAGTAATAATGAGAATCAGTTACCAAACTTGGGAACTAAATTATTGTAACATAATGTAAGGAAGATGTGGCAAAAAAGCCATCGATTATAATTTTGGGAGACACCAGAGTGAGGTGAAATGAACATAAACTAGTAGTAAAGATAAACCAAAAACTTGGGCTAAAAGGGATAAGAGACCATCAGCTAACATTAATGAAAATGAAACTTGAGTTAGAGACATGGTAATGTAATGAGACTAGAAAGATGTTAAATGAAATTTGATTGATAAATAAAGTAAGTTGATTATTCAAAGATATGAATTAATGTGGAATATACTAACCGTGAAAGATAATGGAAAAGGAATCTATGGATTTATGGTTGCTTATACACTAGATATAATAGCCGGTCAACTAGAGATTAGTAGCTACTAGAGGCTGAGTTTGTATGGATTTTAGCCTGTGTATGGCAGATACAACCGTCAAGTATTCATTTGAGCCTACATGCTCAGGGTATTGGGAGGTTTATGGCTGATCCCTACTACCCACTTATAGATATTGAGAGGTCCCACTGGACTGATCCCTACTATCCACTGGACACCTTACTGGTGTCCATTGCACTGGGATATTAGGAGGTCCCATAGGGCTAATCCCTACTATCCCCTTTCTGATATTGGGAGGTTCCTCGAAATTGATACCTGCTATCGAGCGAAGGGTGTGTACAGACACTGAGGTCCATAATATGGGCCATTGTGCAGCTTTGTCTTTTATCCAATTCTCGAACTAGGTTGGTGTAGCAGCCGAGGTCTAAAATAGGGGCCGCTACATATTATAATTCTTGTTATCTAGTGGTTGGGAATTCTTTTCGAACCTTATGGGTATGAACTAACTAATAAAAGAAAATGAACTTAATGATATTAACGAGAAAACTGGGATGTAAACTACCTTAATTAAGATAACTAGTGAGCAAATATATTATGAATAGGAGATAAGCTATAAAGAAATACTAAATAATCTTAGTGTAATGTTCTAAGGGAGTGAATGACTAACGGAAGGTATGTAAACTAAATGGATTAATAGGGAAATGATAAATTGAATGGATAAGCTATGTAAAACATGTAAACTTGGGTATTGATAGAATAAATAGTATGAACACAGGTTATTATGGGCTTCAGGCAAACTGGGAAGCTTAGGCTAAGAGGCTAATTGAGATAATGTGATTTTAGTAATGAATAATCTTATATGGAGGTTTTAATAGAGAGACTGGGATTAATAAGTAGATTTTATTAGTAAAGGTTGTGCATGCTTACATGTGATAGTGATACATGTTATGTTTGGTTAAATTCACCATTGAGTACATACTTAGCTTATCAGGTGTTCGATGTGTAGGTTGAAGCTTTAGGGAGAAATGATGCAGACAAGCAGTAGTGCAACCGACAATTGTCCAGGTATGATATTGACTGATTAGCTTATATGGGTTTAGTAGCTAGAGGCACTCGTGTATTTTATTATGGGAAAATTGAGTGGTATAATACTTAGTTGGCTAGTACAATAACCTATAATAGTGAGAAATAAGTTCTTCATTGTAATAGCAGCCTAGGCCGATATTTGGCTATAACATCAGGTGTGTCAGTGTCATGTGCCTAGTGGGTTTACCTCAAATAACTGGAACTATTAAATAAAATTTCTAGACTAAATTGAAAAAAATCTAAGTAAAATTTAAATGAAAGGCCTCTAGGAAAACCCAAGGATGGGTGACCTCACGGAAAGTAGCACACTTTGCCTATTTTCTCCAGGAATAGGAAGGGGGTGTTATACTACAACTGTTAATCGAGTAGTAGCTAGGGTTGTAATAGTATAAGTGATATATGGGAAATAGCATCTCCTATTGGGTTCCTTCGGGGATCAGGCAAGGGTGTTACATTTGGTGGTATCAGAATGGGTTTGGGTTCTTCTAGGCCTAGTATACATGAGTGCCATGGTATAAGGTTTTATCCTGATAAAGCTACACTATGTAAGGTTGATTATTTGTTCTTTTGTAGTTAAGCACAATGAGTGAGAATACCCCAGTAGAACCGAGGGAAGAGGTGGTGAGCCATGCTTCGACAACCATACATGGGCCAAAGGCCAATAAATCTACTCCAATGCCTAATAATATAGCTCAACAAGCACTAGCATAGGCATAAGCCTCTCCCACCCTATTATAGTAGATTGTGGATTTGCTTAGACACACCATTATAGCTGCTACTTTACCACCTCCATCACCAGCTCCAACTCAACCTCTAACACTACAAAAGACATACTTAGAAAGGGTAAAGAAGATGAGAGCCTTAAACTTTGTAAGAATAGCTGAGGATGATATTGCTAGGGCAGAGTACTTGCTAGAGTAGACCATTAGGATATTAGAGTGGTTGGAATACACACTTGAGGAAAACTTGAAGTGTGCCACCTCACTCTTTTAGGAGGAAGCCTTTCATTGGTAGGATACAACCTATAGAAGAAAAACTGTATCTAACCTCACATAGGATTTCTTCCTCTAGAAGTTTAGGAAGAGATACATCTCTGAGACCTATTTGGATAAGAAGAGACATGAGTTCCTAGATTTTAAGTAGGGACAGAGGTCTATGTCAGAGTATGAGAAAGAATTTTCTCGATTGAGCCGCTATGTAGAGGAACTAATGCCTACTCAGGAAGAGAGATGTAAGAGGTTAAAGAAAGGCCTCAAAGAGTTTTTTACATTAGTATCAATAGCGTATGCCATGGAAGAGATGGTAATATAGAAGAGAGATTGTTTAAAAAAAAGGGCCTTTCATTATAGGCTAGACTAGTTTAGTACCAAGTGTAGGTAAGAAGCAAAAAGAGTTCCATGCTCTATAATAGTCTCAACGATAGGGCCAGACACAGAGGTCAAGTCAAGCTTCTTAAACTAAGCCCTGACCTCCACATTAAGCCTCTAGTGCCCCTATATCAATAATAAGGAGTGCACCTCTAATGTACAGGACATACAACAGGAAACACTGGGGGTCATGTTGGCAATTGAGATGAGGATAATGTTTTTTATATAGCTCTAGGGAGCATTATCAGAAAGATTGCAAAGAAGCAAGCTAATGCTACACAGTTGCAAGTTTCCTTACTAGCACCCAACAGAGGTCAGAAAGAGAACAAGAATGACAAGTAGGGTACTAGCTAGAGGACTAGAATTAAGACTCGAGCACCAGCTCATCAGTATGATATCCAAGCTTGCGAGGAAGCTAAGTCACTAGATGTGATTGCTAGTACATTTTCTTTATTTTATATCTCTATTTCAGCATTGATAGATCAAAAGATCTACACATTCATATATTTGCAATACACGAGCATAAGGTAGAGGGTTGGAACCTAAACCCTTAGATTTAGACATCCTTGTTAGCAACCCGATTGGGTAGAGTGTGACAATGAATAGAGTGTATAGATATTGTCCTCTAAAAATTCAAGGCTGAGCATTCCTAGATAATTTGATTGAACTTCATTTCCTTGAATTTGATGTGATCTTTGTTATGGATTGGTTATCTAAACATAGAGTAATTGTTGATTATAAGCAAAAGAGGTCGACCCTTAGGATAACCGAGGGACATAAGGTGACAATAGTTAGTGAGTTATATTCCTTGCCTAATATTATCTCAATTGTAACAACTAGACGACTCATCTAGAAAGGATGTGAGGCTTACCTCGCTCATGTAGTTTACATAAATAATACCACACCGAGCCTTGACTAGATACCAATAGTATCAAAATTCCCTAATGTATTTTTACTTGAACTACCAAGATTGCCACCATAGCGGGAGCTAGATTTTAAGATTGAAGTGTATCCTGGTACTACTCCTGTGTCTATTACTCCGTACTGGAAGGCGCTATTAAAGTTGAAAGAATTGAGGGTGCAGTTGCAAAAATTGCTAGATAAAGGCTTTATTTGGCCAACTACTTTACCATAAGGAGCACCAATGCTCTTTGTGAAATAGAAAGATGGCTCACTTTGGCTATGTTTTAACTATAGGCAATTGAATAAGTTGATGGTTAAGAACAAATACCCATTTCCCAGAATTGATGATCTCTTTGATTAACTCAGAGGTTCAAGTTTGTTCTCTAAAATTGACCTGAGATTAGGGTATCACCAGGTGAGAATTAAGGAATTAGACATCCTTAAAACAACTTTTAGAACCAAATATGGGCATTATGAGTTCTTAGTGATGCCATTTGAGCCTACTATTGCCCTTATAGCTTTCACAGACCTGATGAATAGGATCTTTAAACCATTTTTGGATAAGTTTTCCATGGTCTTTTATTGATGACATTTTGGTGTATTCTAAGAGCAAAGAAGCACATAAGTAGCACTTAAGAATTGTGTTGCAGACTCTAAGGGAGAAACAACTGTATGAAAAGCTAAGTAAATGTGAATTCTGGTTAACCGAAGTAGACTTTCTAAGCCACATTGTTTTAGCAGATGGCATTAGGGTCGACCCTAGTAAGGTTAAAGCTATGTTAGAGTAAAAGCCTCCTAGGAATGTGAATGAGATTCAAAGCTTCGTAGGATTGACTAGGTATTATAAAAGATTTGTGAAAGGGTTCTCAATGATTGCAGCACCATTAACAAGATATTGTGAAAGGATGTGAAATTTGTCTGGGGCAATAAGTGTCAGGTATTAACTGAAGCTCTAATATTCACTTAACTTGAGTAAGGAAAAAATTATGTGATCTATAGTGATTCATCCTATAATGGACTTAGATGTGTGCTGATGTAGGATGAAAAGGTAGTAGCTTATGCTTTAAGCCAATTAAAAGCACATGAGTAAAACTACTTGACACATAATCTAAAATTACCTACCATTGTATTTGCATTGAAGGTGTAGAGACATTACTTGTATGGTGAGAGGTGTTACATTGATATCGATCATAAGAGCTTGAAATACCTTTCCACTTAGAAAAGATTTAAACCTGAAGTAGTGATAATGGATGGAACCGATAAAAGATTATGACTATTTGATCAACTACCATCTAAGAAAAAAAATGTAATTGATGATGCCTTGAGTCAAAAGTTTACAATTGTTATGAAAGTAATGAAATCTAGAATGGAGTACATTAAGGGTGATGTTTGTTAGTTAAATTATGGGAAAACTTGACTTCAAACAGTAGATAAAAGAGGCATAGATGCAATACAATCATTTTATGTAGATGATAGGTAAAGTTAAAGAGGGGAAGACTGCTAATTTTGAGATTAAAGTAGATGAATGCTTGTACTTCCATGATAGGTTGTGTGTGCCTAAGGTAGATAAGATGAGAGCACAAGTCTTGATAAAGGCACATGAAGCTCCCTATTCCATACATCCAGGAAGTATGAAGATGTATTAGGACTTGAAATCCCACTATTGGTCACTAAGAATAAAATGAGATATGGTTGAGTTTGGGGCTCAATGCCTAACATCTTAGCAAGTAAAAGCAGAACATCAGGTTCCTTCTGGATTACTACACCCTATAGTGATTCTAGAATGGAAATGGGAAAAGGCCGTAATGGATTTTGTCATGGAATTGCTAATGACAAGAAAAAGATGTGATGTAGTTTAGGTGATTGTAGATAAGTTAACCAAGATTGCTCATTTCATCCCAGTCAGAATAGATTACTCATGGATAAGCTAGCTCAGTTGTAAATTGATGAGATTATGAGATTGCATAGAGTTTTAGTGGCTATTATTTTACATTGAGACGCTTGATTTACTTTCAGGATTTGGAAGAAATTGTAAGAAGCTTTAAGTACTCATTTGACTTTTAGCACAGCATTTCACCTATAGATAGATGGGCAATCACAATGGGTTATACTGGTACTAGAAGAGATGTTGTGTAGTTGTCCCATTAAATTTAAAGGAAGTTCAGATTGATATCTATCTTTTGCTGAATTTACCTATAACAATAAACATCAAGCTAGCTTAGGCATGGCACCTTATAAGGCATTGTATGGCAGAAGGTGCAAAACACCACTTGTTGGAGTGATGTAAGTGAGAGTAAACTTATGGTACCTAATTTAATCAGGGATGCCGAGGAAAAAGTTAGAGTCATAAGGGAAGGGTTGAAAACTGCTACAGATCAATAGAAATCATACACTAATATAAAGCAAAAAGATATTGAGTACAAGGATGGTGAGAAAGTGTTCCTCAAGGTATCACCATGGATGAAGGTACTCAAATTTGGTAAGAAGGGGAAATTGAGTCCCAAATTTATCGATCTATATGAGATTGTAAAACATGTAGAACCAGTAGCATACAAGCTAGACTTACCACTAAAATTGCAATAGATTCATGATGTATTCCATTTCTTAATGTTGAGGTGATATTGATTTAATCCCACTCATACGATACCAATAAAGGAAATCTAGGTACAGCTAAACTTTACTTATGAGGAAGAACCAATTCAGATACTAGCTAGAGAGATTAAAGAGTTGAGAAATAAATCCATTCCACTGGTGAAAGTGATGTGAAAGCACTATAAGACAAAGGAAGCCATGTGGGAAAATGATGAGCAAATGAGAGATCAATATCCACATCTATTTTCATAAAGTAAATTTGAGGATGAAATTTCTTCAGAGGGGAAGGATTGTAATGCTCATAAATCTTAGTTTCATGAATAGTACCTTCAAGGCATGAATAATGTCTCTTAGGATGTAAGGGCATCATATATTGCCAAAAAGGGGCGTAGTAGTCATAAAACTTTAACGGGGCCAAAAAATGATGAAAATGAATTAATTAAAACTTTTAGTAGAATCAATAAATCATTTTAGGCTAAGAATTAGCGAATAGTGACCTTAGTTGAGATTGTGCCGAGAATGGTCCGGGATGTGCCCAGATGGACCTAAAAATATCATGCCCTTAAGCTCAAAAATTCTAGTGAGTCTATTAGTGAAGGAATTTTAATATTCTGAGGTCCTTTGATATTTATTCAAAATTTTTTAACTACATGAGTGAATAGTAACCCCAGTTCCCAATAGAGTTTTGACTCGAGATTTTACAAGGCCTTTATTGGGCACTATTGAGGATCTTAGCACTAAAACCATGATTTTTAAAGGTCTAGAGAAATTATTTTGAATTTTTAAAGTTTAAAAGAAAACTAGATTAAAATAGACCATTGGATCAATGCATGGCCCGATCCGAGCCATCCACTTCACTAATATAAAAGGCTTAACACATGTGGGAGTGCCCCATGTGCTAAAAGAGACCATCTTCCCCCTCTTTTATGAGAAGCCAATGCCACCCCACCCTTTTCTCTCTTCACCATTTTTGCTCCATTTCTCTCTCTATACAAGCTTAAACCCTACAAATTTTATATAGTTTTTCACCTCTACGGCCTTTTAAAAACCATTCTAAGTGACAAAATTGAGAAATAAGGCTTCAAAAGATAGATATACAAAAGTGGTGAATAGTGCCATTTTCTTGTGTCAAGAGAGAAAGATTGGTGAGGAAGGCTATCCAAAGGCTTAAAATGGTGAAAAAAAGGTATTTTCACACACTAGGTATATGAATTTGATGTAATATATGTGTGTTGGCATGTGTGTGCTTGAATGTGTATGTAAAAGTGTGCATGGAATTTTGACTTTGTGTGTATGTGTGCATATTATTGTGTAATGGTTATTTAATTATGTTAGCATGAAAATGAGAAGCTTATGTGTGTGCTTGGCATAGAAGAAGGTCATATGCATGTGTACATGTAAGGTGTGGCCAAATGGTATGTATAGTGATAATGAGGTATGCATTTATGTGTGATAAATGTTGGTAGTGTAATTATGCTATAAAATGGACATAAAGGTAGCTTGTAATATGAAATGGACAAGGAAATTAATGGGTGGTAAAAATGCATGGTGTGACCTAAAAGGTGACAAAGTACAACAAAGAGATTGGTGTGTGAAAATGCCTATTTAAGAGGAATGAGAAAATGGCTTGGTACGAACACTTGTTTGAAAATGAAATGGATGAAAGAATGTGGGTTGATGTAACCTTGAATAATAGTAATAATAATCATATTATAGGAAGGACATGGTGTTGATAATGGCATGTGACATTGGTACAAGTGAAATGGTTTACCTAAAGATGTTTGTTTGATATTTGAGGTCATAGAAATGACAAAATGAATAGTGGCAAGTTCGTAAAATGGATCGTAACTAATAAAAATGTGAAAGTGTGAATGTGCATGTAACTGTGATGAATGAATAGTACTATTATTGCTGGCAAATGATCTATAACTGTGTAAATAAATTGATAATTAGAAATTAGCCTATATCAGTTAGACACCCACTAGATGGGTTTATCAGTCAATTAGAGAATTAGTAGCTACAA
>CANXYI011664539.1:0-11799 GCA_948208565.1 Hura crepitans
CACTAAACCCCAATATAAATCCCATGTAGTATGAATATAAAAATGTGTAGACCCCAAATCAATTAGGGCTAAAGCAGGTAAATCAAAGAGTTTGAAAGTAGCCACTATGATGTTTTACAAATCTATATCCTCTTTGGCTTAGATGGCATACTATCTGGCTAGAGCTTTACTCTCTAACTAGCCCCAACTTAGTTTCCTATATCTTTCTTCTGAGTCAAATCTACTAGTTTTGATGGACAGTCTCTCAACATATGACCTTTAGAGCCATATCCTTAACATCCTCCTATTATGGCTTTTAGCACGTACACTTATGCCTCTTGCTGTAATGCACACATTGACCTTTTATGAACTCTAAGCTATAAATGCTAGTGCACTAGCAGCAGATGTCTACTATCTAACTATGGACTGAGAAACATACACTAATCTCTAAGATTGATCCCATCTCTACCTATACTGTGGTCCAGACTGCTCACTCTTAGGCTTCTTCTCAAATGTAGGGGCTAAACTAGCCTATCCCTAAATAAATGCCTTTTTTCTAAAATTTATCTCTCTTCTCCCTCATCTTTTAAATCTCCTCTATTGTGTGACAAGCTGTAACTAAAGCTATAAATTCTCTAATCTTCATGGGAGCTATCTATATCATAATCTCTAGATTGAGCCCTTCTAAAACCACTTACATTTGTCCTCCTCAATTATAACTACTTCCTTGGCATATCAACTCAATCTTATGAATTCTCTCTCATACTTTAACATAGATCTTAGCCTTTATCTCAGATCAAAAAACTTTTATCTCTTCTAATGTAGATAGTGCTCATTGATATACTTTTTCTTGAACTCTATCAAGAAAAACTCCCATGTTAGGTCTTCATATGCCTTATGCTCCATAATAGTTTCCTACCATTTAAATGCCTCATTAACTAGCAAAGATGTAATGCAAATAGCATACTCATTAGGGGTACACCTCATCTACTGCATGATCTATAAGGTTATGTCTAACTAATACTCAACTCTATGGGATCCATCCTACTCCTTACCCTTAAAATCCTTAGCTTCTTTCTTCTTAAATCTCTCAAGATATGTCTTCCACAAAGGCTTAGGTTTTGACTAGGTTGGTAAAGGTGGTGTAGGATTAATTATAGCTAACAGCAGCAGCAGCAATAATAGTAGATGCTTGTTTCACTGATTCCATTATCTATTCAAACAAAATAGGCTACATTCGAAGTCATTTGTGCTACTTGCCTTATATAACTAGAGGTTATAGACTTATCCATGGTAGCTTCTTATGCAATAATATTTGGAGCTTGGCTCTCGACTTTCTCATCATCTTGAGGTGTACTTTGGCTTATCTCCAGTCTATAGGAAAAGAAAGTAGATTATAAGCCTCAATATGTATAATTATGTGATATATATTTTTAAATCCTATGGCATTCTTATGTAACCTTTAACTATTAAAGAATGCCTAAACTAAAGCTTTGATACCTCCAAATATGACACCTCTTACTTCGTCCAACCACCAGTCTTGAGTATCAGGTGACACATAAAATAATATCTAAATACTTATAAGGAAAACCTTTATTTATTAAAAACCATTTCATGAGATTTAAAATATACTTTACATGCATAAAGTTATAAAGATACAAATTTTCAAAAATTCAATTACAAGGTATACTATTAAGGTCCTCGAGCTAAAATTTCGGTAGCATAATTGATGTACTGGGCACTATCCTAAATAGTAACCTACACAAAAAATAACACTTTTAAAACATTCAGTCATTTAATAACCACATCAAGGTCTGACCACATCAACCCAACAGTCTCAAAAGTCAATATTCAAGTCCAAATCAATTCAATCATACTTAGAATAAAAAAAAATTAGCCAATACTAGTTTAACCAACATACTTATATAATAGTCTTATAAATATCTTTTAAAAGTTACAAAATACATTTTCAAGCATATATTAAGCCCAATCCCTCAATTACATAAGAAGGCCTCTACTATTAGTTACATCACATAATTATACCAAAATAAATAAAATACTAAAAAGAAGATTTTTCAATAAATTTTTTTGGATTGAGGCTTCGATTCTAATCTACTATTTCTTTAACCTATGCATTGCAAAACAAAATAATGCACTAAGTGAATGCTTATGTTGTATTCAATTTAACTTATGTATACTTACATACATGTAATGCAAAATCAATAGTCATGTTTTATCTACTTTATTATGATGATCATGCATATCTCATCACAATGTATAAAAGTAAGAAACCACTCATAATTAACAACTTAAAAAGAATCATACATGCTTGAACATTACTTCTTAATAACACATTAAGCCATGCACACATAATATTTATTTCTAACATACTTTTATGAATTTAGTTTTTACATATGTACCTTAATTATATTATCATTCACAAATCACACCTTTAAATTTAATTAAACATATTATGCCCATGCTAAGAGATAACAAACCAAAATCGGATAACGGGACAAATGGTGTCCAGAGGCTTAATGTTACTTAAAGGCCAAATGTTACCCGTAGGTATCATATGATTGCCTGTAGGTCAAATACAATTGCCTGATGGCCAAATATTATACATATAACAAATGTGGCTGCTTGAAGGCCAAATATTGGATGTAGGCCAAATAGTACTTAGAGACCAAATTAAGTACTCGTGGGTACCCTAACAACTATTATGACTCCCTATTTGATCGGTTAACCTTTCTAATTTGGGTTATCTAATTGTATGGGGCATTACTATTATAAAATAAATAACTTTTAATCCATTTTGCCTTACTTCAAATATTTATACACCAATGCACACATATTGCAAAATTCTTCATTATACAATTATCATTCATATTTCAAAATATATTTTTATAACATTATATAGTTTACAAATGATTATCTAGCTCAAACATAAGCTCATCAAATGATTTTACTCATTTCGGCTACATACAAACCAAAATGTCCAATGTGCATTTTCCATGCCATTATGTTCATATTTAAAATTTATTGATCATATACAAGTGTGAATTCCTCACTTATTTAACTTAATGATCATTCTGCCATAATACTTTTCATGCATACATATGCACCAAAGTAAAGTATTTAAGAAACATGTAAATATCACTTTACCTCACAACATGCATAATACATTTTAAAAATAGAATTTCCATGGTTAATATAACATCACATGCACACATAAAACATGAGGGGGTTTCCACCATGATATCCTTCCCAAGTACTTTATATAGAACACATCATTACATCATAAATTTCCATGCCATTTTTTATGCCAAAATCATACTTAGCCATTATAACATTTAATTAAGCATAAAACATACCAAAATATTTTACTCCATATCATGCTACATATATATGTCCTATATATTAATAAAAGTGAAACTAGGCTACATGACATGTCATCATTATCTACATCTCATTTTAATTTCATATAATTAATATTAATTATCCAAAATAACATGCACACTCATTCGACCACTATACACATACACATAGCCTCCCATATATTCCTATAATCCATTTTAAGTTCATAATTATCATACAACACATTATCAAGCCTCATATCATTACATAGTAATATAATCCTCATTCAAAAGAATTCAACCAACATTCCTCATTTCACATAGCCATCTTTTTTACAATTATCATCATAACTCATAATTTAGCATAATAATAACACATACCATAGCTTATAACCAAAAAGTATGTATATCCATCACCTAGGCATTTTGGCCCCACCATTTGTAGACATAAAACATGTCAACATCTTATCACTTACACAATCACACATATTTTCCTCATTAAACATAATGCTAATTTAACACAACAACACCAAACATATTATTTTTTTCATTAATTATATAATACTTACACACATTAAATGCCACAACCTACCAAAGCAATACATAATTTAAATTGAATACACTTACTTAAGAATTAATGTACAATACTTGAGCAAGATCAATTTCCCCTTCTTACTTCTTTGTTCAACATCCACTGCACATAATATAACAAAAACTTAGAAAATTCACTAAAAATCAAATAAACCTCCAAATATCAATATAATCACATATGTTTATTCTTGGGAACCTTGATAAGATTATAAAAATGATAAAACTCAAAAACTCTTACCCTGATTGAGAAATGGGTACTATTCACCATGATCTCAGAACTCAAAAATCACCAAAAATAACCTAGCTTTCTTGCTTAAATCTTGATTAAAAGGTTATGAAGGTTGAGTTTGGTGTTTTAATTTGTTGGATTTAAGCTTAGATAATTGAGGGAAGATGAAAAATATATAAGGGGAAAAGAGGGAGTGTGTCGGCCAAGAGGAAGAAGAAAAGAATGGGGATGGCTGATCACTATTCAAATTTTGACCACGAATTTAACTTTTATATAAGGTACAAATGAGTGGTTGGATCAAAAATCCAAAGGTCCATAAAATTCCACCTGAAAAACTTCATTAAAAATCCACTTTTATTTAAGAACTCATCATAATACACAACTTTATTCTTTAAAATATAATCTTTAACACTTCTAAAACCCTATGTTCAAAAAGCTTAAAAACTCGATAAAAATGTAATTTAATAACTTTATGCAATTTGATAAAAATAATTCTCGATATTTAAAAATTCTAATTCTAATTCTAATAGACTATTTGGAATATTTACATATTAGGCTATATCAATCACAAAATTTTCTAAGCAAAAATTGAATTATTTTATGGTTCAACTTTGCCTATGGAACTATTCACAATACATTGCCATAAAATTTTTTCTTTTGTTTTTAACCATCTTAACGACTTCAGATTGACTCCTAATTTCTTCCAAATTTTTTTTATGACTAATACTTCCATTTGGTGAGATTAGTGTGACTTGGGTTTTGGGAAACACTATCCATTTTGAAAAGTACTATTCATAAAGTTAGGATTTTTAGGGCGTTACATAACTCAACATACACACACACCTAAATTATAAGCCATTTAGCCATAGCCTATGCACACACATATAATGTCCATTTGATAAATTCCATTCACTATAACATGACATCACATTTATTAGTCACCATACAAGTACATACATCCCTTTATACATTAATAGACATCATCAATCATGCATCCTTACATGTATAACCATTTGGCCATAATGTATACTCCTACCAAACTATTTATTCTACCATATCCATCATCATAAAACATATGCATTTGGTCATGTATCATCATCACATATGTTATTAACTCAATGTACATGCATAATACCTAATTCACACACACATAACCAAATTAGGTCATTCGGCCATACCTCCCTCATACATCCACCATGTATTTCAACATAATTAAGGAATCATAATCACAACATATAACTCACTTAAAACATAAAAATGCATTAATGCTCATATGCCTTATTTTTATACACCATGGACACACTTTAATTACAAAAATTCACACACACACATTAAATTTCTGTGATTACACTTAAAATAAGTTTAAAATATGCCACTGAGCCTAATTATGCCATCTCTTTCTCTTTATCTTTTCAACCATTACTCGGCTCAATTATAAAACACAAACTCATTTCATAAAAATTCATATAAAATCACATAGCCTTTAAAAATCAAAATTTACAATATAAATGTGTTCTTGGGCACTTAGAGAACCTAGGAAAAATGTCAAAACTTGAAAAAACTTACTCAATAAAAATGGGGTTACTATTTATCAAGACTTGAAACTATCAAATTCCTTTAATTTTATCATGATTTCTTGCTAAACTCGATGTCTAATGGCTATAAAGGTTTGGATTTATGACCTGAATGAATTGATTTGGTAGTAATTTGAGGAATCAAGAAAAAAAATGAATGGTTCCTTCCTTGCTAATGGTGTTAGCTAACTATAGGAAAAGAGGTGGAGGAAAACAATTATTCCATGTTTAACTCCCTTTATAACCTATTTATATGTGTGTAGTATTTTAAAGAATTAAATTTTCTTTTCTTCTTCCTTTTTTTTTTCAAACCTAAAAATCTTTTTCTTTCTTTCAATCAACCATAAAAAATTAGTTTAAATAATACCCAAAAGCCTCTGATAACTCAAGCTTGAAAATCGTAAAAAATCGACTAAAATGTAAGTTTTTATCTTTACTCGATTTAATAAAAATGCTTCCCGTTATCCAAAAATTCCAATTCTAATGCCAACAGGCTATTTGGAATATTTGAGTATAAGGTTGTATTAATCCCAAAAATTTTTTGATTAAAATTTGAATATTTTACGGTTCAGCTAAAATTAAGTCCATATTCATGTGACATTATTGTAAAACTTAACTATAATTTTTAACTATCTAAATGACTTTATTTTCATTTCAAATTTCACCCTAAATTATGTTATGATTAATTATTCCATTCAGTAAGATTAATGTAACCCAACCTTCGGAAATACTATTCACATCCTACGAAGAATTATTCATAAAATCAGGATTTTTGGGCGTTACAATTTTGCAAAAGGAATGGAATTTGGGCCAAAAAGAAAAGTTTGAACATTTTAAGTTTCAAACCTCTAAATTGAGGTAAACCCTAAATTCAAAGCTTAGCATTTTTTTAGGTAATTATAGATATTCTATTTGATGATTCTAGTGTCATTTTTGAATTTAGAGTTACATAGAATTTTTTATGAATTTTTCTAATATTTTACCTATTATAGAATTTGGAGAACTTGGTGAAGAGTAAGGAAAAAGGCAAAGAGAAGCTATGAGGTGCTATTTAGGATGCCAAACAATTGTTTTTTAAGTGTATTTGATAAAATATATGATTATATGTGTGTGTTATGCATTTCCCATAATGTATTCATTATGTATATGCTATTAATTTAGGGGTTAGGATAACCCTAAAATTGAAATTAAGGTATATTAGGGTTTATGGCATGTTAATTAACTAGAATAAATGGAAATTAGGTTTAAAAGAATTTTAATAATGAGAATTTAGAGGTGGCCAAATGGTATTTATAATAGGTATATAGTTGGAATTAATTAATTTATGGTTGTAAATGGTGGAATTAAGATGTCTTATAATTAGATATATTGGTACTTTATGTGTTGGATATGTACATTGATGAATATGAAAGGTGGTGAAAGCGTAAACATGAAATATGTGTATGTTTAAGCTAGGTGTTGTGTAATATGTACTATATGCAACATATTTTATTTATAAAGTGTATTGATGAATTGGTAATGTAATTAATAGAGTCTATATTATGAAATAGAATATGTAAAATGACCACTTGCATATGGATAATAGAAATTGTATTATGAAATGGATGATGTAGATTGGTTATTTGAATGTGATAAGAAAGGAAATGTGTTTAATGATATAGACTATTGGAAATGTTGTTACATATTATACCATAAGATGATAAAGTGTTTATTAGCAAGTTTGCCTAAATTGGTCGAATGTGAAATTGGAATTGGACTTGATAAATGGTAATTGGAACCTATAATGTATATGTAACATTGATAATAATATTGATAGCCTATATGTGTTGGACAACTTATTAGATAGGTTGATGGGTCTAGTAGGGAAGTAGCAGCTAGTAGGGCACTTCGGTGTCAGTCACACATGGATATGTTGATATTTGATGATAATTAAATATAATGTGGGTGCAACCACCAAAAGGTCCAATAGAACCACTGCACATATTTTTATGTGGCTTTAATTGCCAAGAGGTTCAATAGGACCACTACATATATATACATACATATATATATATATATATATATATATACATTAATCATATTTATTCTTATATAGGTGCAATTATCAGGAGGTCTAGCAAGACCACCACAAATATCATAAAGTGGGTACGGCCACCGGGAGGTTTAGTAAGACCATTGCATAATTATATTGGTATGATATACTAGTGCGTTAGCCGTAAGGTCCAAAATATGGGCCATTGCACAATGTGATACTAATATCTAGTAATGGGATTAGTGTCTGTCAGATATAGGCTAGTAAAATAGAAAAGACAATATGTGATATAATCAATGATGCAATAATAATTAATTAAAGACATAAAGGTACATGTGGTTAACAAATGATCATGTCAAATATCATATTTTAATATTAACAAATGACAATGTAGTAACTAAGTAAGGATAAGGGCATGATAAATGGAATTTAGTAATATAATTTGGCAACCTATGTATTCAATTGGACATGATAATACATTGGATTATTTCATGACCTATATTGCATGACCTTGCATGCTAAATATGTTAAAAGTATGCCCCAAAGCTCATGTAATAGGGTTATATTCATGTATTCAAACCTTGCGAATTTATATTATAAGACAATTCTTCTTTATATCATGGTACTTTTATATATTACTCATAATTGTTTGCAATATCTTAAACCATGTTATAGTCCTTAGTATAAAATCACAGTGTAGAGAAAATCATGAAGTGTTCATGGTATGAGATTTTTATTGCATGAAAACGTGTTATACCTAAATATCCCTGATCATAGTATTAACAAAATGAGATATTGTTTATGCGGATAGATCATCACATGTTATACTTTTTGATTAGATCAAGTAGTTATTCTTACAAGCTATAAGAATAGAGATGCTTGAAGTTAACATATGGATGCTTACTTAGGAAGTAAGTACATCAGAGACCTAAAATGAGATGATTACATGGATACTTAATCCATGTCAATGAAAGTATCTTATCATATCAGTGGTATAAGTATCCTTATACTTGAGATCACTAATTATCTTAAATATGGAGTGACAAACATTGACACCAAAGCTTTTACTTAGAATAAGAAGTATACATAGTGATGTTTTTGGTATGGCATGACATATTTAAAGATAGGGTAGTAATCAACAAAGGATTCCCCACCCCAGATTATATTGGGGAGTTTATCTCACAATTCTTATAAGTAACCTATATTCAAGAATCTTTGGCTAAAGCAAAGTGCCATGTGTGAATGGGATTCACTAAGGGCATGTTAAGACTAAACGTGAAATTATTAGAATGATATGTCCAGGACTTAATTAGACATACCCAGTTAAGTTATGAGTTGATACAAGTCTATACTTAAAATTGGATGAGGAAAAAAATGGTGAAAAGAGTTTATTACACCGTAATTATATATGGAAGGATTAAGTCAAACCACTTGACTTTTTAGTAGTTGGGTAGTTATGAGGCATGGCTAATGGCCTCTCTTAACTTGTAAAAAAGTGATATATCAATTAATTAATTGATATTGATTCAATGAGAATGAATTTATAGAGTCCTAGTTAGACTAGGACTCTAATTCACTATGTATAATTAATCTATTTTGGAAACCCATAAGGTCACACACATAAAAGGACTTTTAGGAATATTTAATGAGATTGAATTTTCTAATGATATGAGATATCATTGGAAGATGAATTAAGAGGAATAAATAAGCAAATGGGCTTGGGTCCACTTGTAAATGAGAAGTCCAGAAAATCAAGGTTTTTTGACTTAGGCCTTGTTGAGTCCAAATTTTAATTGTTCTTGCATCTAATTTTTATGGACTTTTAAATAGTTTAAATGTCATTAAATTAGTGTAATTATTAATCTAAAATGGGCCTAAGAGTACCATATAGGATTAATGAAAGTGGGGCTAATGCAGATTGCACATAAGCCCATTAAAAGGCTTTTATGCATGGGACAAAAAAAGGGCCCAATTGGTTAGTCCATTCTAGTTCGACTTAGGCAAATTTTATAGGTTTAAATCTAAGATAAAAAAAAGGGTTTATTTAATGTATAAATAACCTTTATTATAGCTACCACCATAAAAAAGCACTCAGCTACAGAATTGCCGCATATAACTATTAAAAACACATGATTTTCTTCTTCTTCCTTCATCCATTTATAATTTCGAGTAGCACCTAGAATTACAAGTTGCTTTCTTCTATAAACTTCTTGTGTGGATTACCTTGGAGGTGTTCCTAGAAGAGGATCATTATTATTTTTAACAACTCTCTGAGAAGAGCTCATAGAAGGAATCTGTTGTCATATTTTATGGTAAATCATGAAATATTGCTAGATTTAATGTTTATGATGAATTTTAAATTATTCAATTCTATTATCATTTTTGGTTTCTCTTAAAATTTTAATTTTTCTACAATTCATAATGTATAAAAATAAATATTGATATCAAATCCGTGTTCATTGATGTTTTAAAATAGATGTAAATAGTGATTATGATTTATATGCATGATATATTATATTGTATCTTTTCTATTAATTTGTGTGTTTTGACCTGATTTTGATTGTTTAATTTTATTTTAATGTGATTAAATATGCATTTGAGATATGTTAAAATTGGATTTTTTATATTCTTTGCATTAAAGTGGCCAAATTATCTAGGAGGAAATCCTCTTATGCGCATAAAGGGTTTATATGTATTAGGAGGAGAATAATTATAAACTTTGTATGCATAATTTGATTAAATTAATTTTTGAACAATTTAATCTTGTATATGATAAATTAAAATATGATTTTATTTTAGATTATATGTACATAAAAATTAAAAATTAAAAAAATATAGAAAATGATTAAATTGAACTTTATGGTTAAAACTGTTTTAGCCAAATTGGTCACATATGATGTGTTTATTAATTTAATTGATTTCTAAAAATTCCAAATTAATTTTTCTTATATACATATTATGTATATGATGTTATTTAAATGTTTCTAAATGGTAAAAATGTTAGAGTCCATGACCTCATGCACAGTGAAAAATTAATAGCCATGGGTTCCAATAATGAGATGATTTGTCAAAAAATATCAAAACATGCATCAAAGAAAAAGGATTTAGAAGAGTTTTACCATTTATCTTCGAAATCGATTGCTTTCGATTTTTCTTCACACCGGGTTGTCACAGACCATAGTGTTCCAATATGGAGCATCTCCAAGGTATCCACACCAAAATAGAGAGACAAGAACTTACAAAGAGGAGAATCAAAATAAAAATCCAAAAGCATAAGGCTAGTGGGTAATCAAATTTTTCAAAAAGAAGAGAAGAAGCAAAAAACAATTTTCTATTCAATGGCTCTTTTTGTGTCTGACTCAAAATCCAAATTTAGTAAGGTTTTTATACCCTTATAATTGCTATTCTAGGTCAATAATTATAGGCCCTTTTAACTCTTAAAAGGCTGACCTAAGTTGGGCTTTTACTTAAATCAAATAAAGGCCTAAACTGCTTCCTTCTTATGCTTATACATTAGGCCCAAAATAGGTTTTTGGGCTAACTCTTGGCTCTAAGCCTAATGCATCCCTTTTCTCTTATTTTATTTATTCTAATGACATCTAATTCCATCTAATAATCTATAATTTCACCTTATCTCCCATATCCTATAGGTGTGTGACCCTATGGGCTTCTAAAGCACGTTGGCAGCGCACAGTGAATCAGAGTCCTAGTTGGACTGGGAATTTGTGATTTAATATCATTAAATCATTATTAATTCTCAATTAATAAATTCACATAAGTAGAAGCCAAGAGAGGCATCTAGCCAGGCATTATGACTATCTAAGTGTTAGAAGGTCATTAGTTTGACCATTTTACCCTTCTATATATAGTTACCATGCAATCAACTCCTTTCACCACACTTATCTCCTCCAGGTTTGAGTATGGACTTGTGTTAACTCAAGGCTTAATTAATTATGTCTAATTAAGTTCTGAATATGTTGAATCTAATATTTATATCTTTATTCCCAAAATGTCCTTGTGAATCTAATTCACTTTGCA
>CANXYI011664581.1:0-10871 GCA_948208565.1 Hura crepitans
ATCATTATATTATTTTATTATTTTATCAATGTTCTATCAAAAGAATAAAAGCGATGAATAAAATATGGCAATTTTGTAGATGAATGCTTTTGAGTACAAAAATTTTATATCCTAAACTAATATGTATAGAAAAATAAAATAAAACAAAACAAAATAAAGTAAAATAAAATAAAGGGCTAGGGAGCTAGAGGCTATCTCTGATCTCTCAGTGTTTGAAGCTCTGCCTCTATCACATCCAAACTCCTAGTTGTCTGACACTCGAACTCTTCGATCCTCGTGCTGAGGTTAGTGTGGATGTGGCAAAATTACTCCGTCATCCTAGCCTCTAAGCCCTAAAAAAGAGCCTCGAGTGATGACAGAGGAGGTGCTGAAGAAAATGGGCCCACCTTGTCAGTCCGCTGTCTCTGAGCCAGCCTCTGGGGAGACAAGTTTGCCCCCAATAGTTCCTCAAGGTCGAGCACGAATTGGTCGAGCACTCCTAGCTGCTCCCCCACCTGCAGATCTAACTCAGCAACTACTAGAAGCCTATACCTTGCTGGTGCCTGAGAGTCAGCCCTTGCGATTCCAATGGCAATACAAGTGTCTTGATCGACCTACAACTGCTATCAAAGGGGCTCACTGAGATGCTACTCTGAAATGCCTAGTCCTAGTAGGATGGCTATGAAAACTCCTCCGACAATGATCCCTTTGCCTAAGGATTAGTTGACCCTTTAAATCACAATAATATCATAATGAGCCTTAGGCTCTCATAACCAATATTCTTATATGTAATTCATCAATCATCACACATAGCATGCGAGAAAATAGAAATAAAATCCATATTTATAATATTTAATACAAAACTCCACTGCAAAATGCAGATTAAACCTAATCCCTTTGGGATCATAAGAGCACACACAACTATAATACCATTACATTTACATTATGACTACTATTACAAAAAGATTACAAAACTACCCACACAGGGGTTATCTTCGTGTCTCCTACTTTCACAAGCTTTGGCTCTAATCTAGTGCCCTATTACCTACACATCGCAAAAAAGCAATGTGCTAAGCTTTCACTTAGTGGTGTAATCACTTTAACTTGTAAAAAGTAATTTATAGCATGACCATAATGCACACAAACCATAACCAAATTTAATATTATAGTTATGTATTTTTCGTGATTTACATGCAACATAAACCAATTTTGGATTTAGAGTCATATTCATGCACTTATGGTGTCTGATATGTCATCATACACATTACAAACATAAAAAATGCATTTTATGGCACATTTATCGAGACATTATTAAAACATCAGTTACTACCATTTAATGGGCATGATGCATCACATGTATAAAATCTTATTCTTTAAGCAACATTTATGCCAAAAATCACCATTTTCATAAATTAACCTTTTGTAGGCCATAATACACGGTAAAAGTCATACCACATCCTAACAACTATAAAATGTCCTACCAAACTCAAATATCACATCTATTAGTGACATACCTGTTTGCCGATCATAAGTACCATAATGCACCTTATAGCTGTCCATATTAGTAATTGAGACTTATGCACATATAATCATTAGAATTATTCATACAAGTGAAAATAAACACATTCAAGTGACACAAACCCATTTTCAGGTTATTTAATCATATTATGTCATAGGTTACATATAATTGCCATTTAACATAAAAACTCAATTTATGAAATTTTAAGCCATTTTAGTCATCAATCGATACCCGTATCCATAAGACAACTAAACAAGACTGGATAATGGAATTACTTAGGCCCGAAGGTTCTCTACATCCAAAGATGCATAACTCAAGACCAAAGGCTCCCTCCATCCATAGATGTGTAACTTAGGCCCGAAGGCTCTCATGCACATCAGCAAGTAAATCTTAGGCTTGAAGGCTCTCATACTCGTCAGCATGTAAATTAATGACCCATGGGTCTCATACCCCTAGGTATGCTAGCAGCCACTACAATCTTAGTTGACTGGTCAACCTACCCAAACTTGGTTGTCTAACTATATAGGCATCATTAAACATATCAATTTACCTAATTTCACATTTCATTTTATTATATTAACATAAAAATTATCATTGGCCTCAATGCACCATTGCATGGCCTATACATGTACAATTGGCCAACTTAGGCCTATCAATGTCTATTACACCCATAAGATCCATTTTCCTAGGTGTATTGGCATCGGGGTACTCAACATTTCAATACGTCACATGAAGTCATAATTATTAAAGCAAATGTTCATATCACGAAAATTTTCCATATTTGCCTACAATTAACCATTTCATGCTTAATCACACATGTATCACACATATATATATCCATCATATGTCAAAAATCCATTTTAAGCATATCAACATGTTGCATTCATGCATACACGACATCATTTATCAATAAGAACACTCGCACACACACTAGCGTGCTTTACAGTGCAATAAGGCATAATGCTGCACATCAGCGTAACGAGCTATGGTATGGCATTCTAGCACTCAACACATCATTTGTACATGTTTCCATTCACAAGGATACCATGTGCACGCATTTCTGGACAAAAACACACAATATGTCATTTTCGGGTTTTCAAGTACATAATGCACTTATAGCTAAAAATCACGTTTTCATCATTTTCATCACATTCGAACACACCAAATTATGACATATTATACATTTAACATGTCATAAGTCACAAATAATTTTTATAGCATTTATTTCACTTTCTATGTATTTATTAACATTTATTTCAATTATGTCATATTATACATAATGCATTAAATGAGTAATTAAGCCAATTTAAAGTGATTACACTTACTTAACAAGGCCGTATGAGACCTCTAAAGTTGGCTCATCTCTATGATTAGTCTGACTGCTTGCCTTGATAATGCCTAAACTGATCACTCTTATGCCTCATATGCATACACAGAACTACCTCATACCTGCCCATGTGATCTCTTCTTGAAGTTGTCTCACTTATGCTTTATCTCATTCACCATCTCTGAGGTGTGACAGGCTGCTACTAAAGCTATAAAATCTCGGATCTTCATAGGAGCAACCCAATCCATAATCTCTAAGTTTAACCCCTTTTTAAACTTATTATAGCAGTCCTCTTTTATGGTAACCACTACCTTTACATGCCGGCTCAGACGAGCAAACTCCTTCTTATATTTAGAGATCATTCTATGCCTCTATCTGAGATCTATGAACTCCTAGTACTTCTAGTTTAGGTAATGCTCAGTAATATACTTCTCCTTAAATTCCTTCAAAAAGAAATCCCAGGTGATATCTATAGCTACCTTATGCTTTGTGATAACTTCCCACCATTTTAATGCTTCTTTTGACAACATTGAAGTGGCACATGCAGCATACTCATCTTGTGGGCATCTCAACTACTGCATAATGCAGACTATCTGATCTAACCAGTACTTAGCTCTGCTGGACTCATATGATTCTTCTCTCTTGAAGAACTCAGCCCCATTTTTAATCAGTCTCTCTATATATGTCATGTGAAATGCCTGATATTCTTATGGCACTAAAGGTGGAACAAACTGTGCATTAGCTACAGCAGTAGCAGCAGCTGTTGTCACTTACCTAATAGACTTTAGCATCATCTGCAACCATGCAAGTAGACCTTGCTATCCAGGTATAACATGTCTAGCATCACTAGGGGTCACATACTCAAGTTATACATCCCTTGTCCCAAAACCGAAGGAGCATGACTTTCCACCACTTCTTCCTCCGTAGGCATCGCATTACTACTCATGTCCCGTACCTAAAGGCAAGAGAAATAGATTATGAGCCAAGTATGTAATAGTATTAATGTAAATATATTACAACTCCTAATGTGCTCTTGTGTAACCTATGGGTCTAAAGGAAACCCTAACCGAAGCTCTGATACCACTAAGTGGGCACCCTCTGCTCGATTCGTACACTGGACCTGAATGGAGAATGCGCACACGCAAAATAATATTTAGTTCCATTATCCAAAATCATTATAAATTAAAAACTTTTATATAAGAAAACATTTCTTGACTTGGAAATACACTAAAACATTGAAAACCTTTTTTGGCATGCAAACTAAGGTAAACATTGAGGTCATTATATTGAAAATCCGATAGCATAACAGCTATACCGGGATACTTTCCCAAATTTTTACCTATTTAAAAACACTTCTAAACATCACAACGCATATCTCCAACCCACATGGGTCCTTTTGACCCTCCAAATCATAACAATATCACAATGAGCCTCAAGCTCTCATAACCAACATTCTCACATGCAATTCATCAATCATCACACAAAGCATGCGAGAAAATAGAAATAAATTCATAGTTATAATATTTAATATAAAACCCCGCTACAAAATGCAGATTAGACCCAATCCCTCTGAGATCATAAGAGCATACAACTATAATACCATTACATTTACATCATGACTACTATTACAAAAAGATTACAAAAATACCCACACAGGCCCTATTACCTGCACATCGTAAACAAGCAATGCACTAAGCTTTTGCTTAGTGGTGTAATCACTTTAACTTGTAAAAAGCAATTTATAACATGACCATAATGCATACAAACCATATCTGAATTTAATATTACAGTTATGTATTTTTTGTGATTTACATGTAACATAAACCAATTTTAGATCTAGAGTTATATTCATACATTTACGGTGTTTGATATGTCATTATGCACATTACAAACATAGATAATGCATTTTATGGCACGTTTATTGAGGCATTATTAAAACATCAATTTACTGCTATTTAATGGGCATGATGCATCACATGCATAAAATCTTATTCTCTAAGCATCATTTATGATAATAATTACCATTATCATAAATTAGCCATTTGTAGGCCATAAGGCATGATAAAAGTCATATTGAACTCATATATCACATCTATTAGTGACTTACCTGTTTGCCGGTCATAAGTACCATAATGCACCTTATAGCTGTCCATATTAGTAATTGAGACTTATGCACATATAATCACTATAATTATACATACGAGTGAAAATAAACACATTCAAGCATCTCAACCCATTTTCGAGTCATTTAATCATATTATATCCATAGGTCACATATAATTGCCATTTAACATAAAAACTCAATTCATGAAATTTTAAGCCATTTTAGTCATTTAATAGATACCCATATCCATAAGACAACTAAACAAGACTAGATAATGGAATTAATTAGGCTCGAAGGCTCTCTACATCTGTAAATGTGTAACTTAAGCCCAAAGGCTCTCATACCACATAGGTAAGTAAACTTAGGCTCGTAGGCTCTCATACCACAAAGGTAAGTAAACTTAGGCCTGAAGGTTCTGATACCACAAAGGTAGGTAAACTTAGGCTCGAAGGCTCTCATGCACATCAACAAGTAAATCTTAGGCCTGAAGGCTCTCATGCCCGTCACCATATAAATCAATGACCAATGGGTCTCATACTCATAGGTATGCTAATAGCCACTACAATCCTAGTTGATCGATCAACCTATCCAAAATCGCTTGTCTAACTATATAGGCATCACTAAACATATCAATTTACCCAATTTCACATATCATTTTATTATATTAACATAAAAATCATCATTGGCCTCAATGCACCATTGCATGGCCTATATATGTATAATTGGCCAATGTAACGTAGGCCTATCGATGTCCATTACACCCATAGGATCCGTTTTCCTAGGTGTAATGGCATTGGGATACTCAACATTTCAATATATTACATAAAGTCACAATTATTGAAGCAAATGTTCATATCACGAAAATTTTCCATATTTGCCTACAATTAACCATTTCATGCTTACTCATGCATGTATCACACACATATATCCATCATATGTCAAAAATCCATTTTAAGCATATCATCATGTTGCATTCATGCATACACAACATCATTTATCAATAAGAACATTTGCACGCACATTAGCGCGCTTTATAGTGCAATAAGGCATAATTCTGCACATAAGCATAACGAGCTATGGTATGCCATTCTAGCACTCAACACATCATTTATACATGTTTCCATTCACAAGGATACCATGTGCATGCATTTTTAGACAAAAACACACAATATGCCATTTTTGGGTTTTCACGTACATAATGCACTTATAGCTAAAAATCACGTTTTCATAATTTTTATCACATTCGAACACACAGAATTATGACATATTATGCATTTAACATATCATAATTCATAAATAATTTTTATAGCATTTATTTCACTTTCTTTGTATTTATTAACATTTTTTTCAATTATGCGATCTTATACATAATGCATTAAATGAGTAATTAAGCCAATTTAAAGTGATTACACTTACTTAACAAGGTCGTACGGGACCCTCGAAGTTGGCTCATGCCTTTTCCTTATCTCAAAAGGCTCAGGTTGTTATTTCACCTAGGAATTCAAATGGGTACTAATTTTAATAAATAATATAAAATAATTTAGAGTTCAAAAAAATATTTTGAGCCTAAATACATACTCTATAACATCTTAGGAACTCGTGAAAAATAAAATTTGCGAAAAAAGAAATCTCGGGGGAGAGAAAGTTACTATTGACCTCGAGTTTCTTTTTGATTTTTCTTCTGAAATACTCAGCCATTTTGGACGATTTTGGTGTGTACGGACTCGTCTCAGAATGCTTGTCATTTTGAGTGTAAGCTTGCTCAATGGGTCTCTCTAAAGAGGGAGAAATCAAGAGGAGAAGGAGGGTGGAGATGGTCGGCAGAAATTTTGGAGTGGTGGAGGGAGGATGGTGTTGTGTGTGTGTGTGGGAGGATGGGATAATTTCCTTTTATATAGTTTTCAAAAATAATATTTTTCTTTGCTTCGAAAAATTTTTATAACTGATAGAAAAATTGGTTTTCTTCTATTCCTATTCCTAAAATTCCATAAATTTAAACCCTAAATTCTCTTAAAATCTCATGCCCAAATTCCAACAATAACCCAAAAAATTAATCTATTTTATGTCCTAAAAATTAGGTAAAAATAGTTTCCGAACTCAAAAAATTTCCATACCAAAGCCATTGACTATTTGGAATATTTGAGTATCAGGTTGTAATATTTTTGGATTATTTTGAGCAACTTTTTATTTATTTTATGGTTTAGCTTTACCTGCAGCACTATTCACAGGACACTGTCGTAAAATCTTAATTAGCATTTTTAATCATCCGAATGACTTTGAATTAGCTTCAACCTTTACCTAAAATTCTCTTATAATTAATACTTCCCATCGATAAGCTTAATGTGACTCGATTCTCGAGAAGCACTATTCATCCCGGGAAGTACTATTTATGAGAGTTGAATTTTTGGGTCATTACATAGGCATCATACACACAATTATATGCCATAGGCCATTTGGCTATAATCGTGATAAATGCCATATTTAAGCTATCTTTTAGCATAGGCTAATAAAAATGCATTATGCCATTATTCTTTCATGTTCCTCTTTATAACATGTGCCTTTCTATCATAATATGAATAATATGCTCATACTAACATATTATCATAAATAAAACCACAAGACAACATGGTACATCGTATGCTTCGGCCAAAATGACATCACAAAGCATAAAATTGCAAATCTCATATGCATATCATTCATGTACCATAAAAATGCTTAAAATGTCATATTTTACACTCAATATGCCTCAAACACAACAAGGCCATTTTGCTAGACTATTTGGCTATACCAACATACATGCATATTTTTGCATTTCCTCATATTACATATTCATTTTACATATACATAATCATTTACTTCAAATTCATTCCTTGCATCTTCCATTTCATGCATTATATGGAACACATACACATATAATTGCAAATAGGCCATTCGACCAAGCTTTCACACATGCATAAATATTGCATTCTTTCTTATTACACATAACATCACAAGTCCTCATGATCATTAGCATTCATATGATCATGCATCATCCATAACATGCCTAATACAAAGCATATACATGCATATATATACCATAAAGCCATTCGGCCATCAAGCCTCCACACACTCATATGCCTCATTCAATTATATCATACACCTTATCTTATGTCTATATATACACATACATTTATTCATGGACATACATTATCAATAGCATGCATATGTGAGACATACATATATTTACATGCATTTTGGCCATTCGCTTATCACACTCCATACATGATCCACATATATTTCCATCACATTAAATACTTCAATGCATGTCCATAATGCAAATTAACATAACTAAATGTCATTAATACACATAATTAATCAATTACAAATAAACATACACATATATATATTGCACATACATTAGGGCATATTCAAATTAACACGATTTATTTCGATTACATTTACTTAAAGTTTGTACATAAATCATTATCAACTTATAAATCACAAATATAAGCTACATGCATTCGGCCTCCTTAGCATGTCTTGGCTAATATACACTTCTTTACACTAGTTCAAAATTAATAACATGACCTCACATCACTCGGCCATGCTATCATAAATAGGCATCATATCATTCTTTAAACAAGACACATTATTATTCAAGCTTTACATACTCATCATTAACATCATAGCTTGAATTGCCATCATAAATGCCATCATAATTAGTATCATCAAACCACATGAATTGGCATTGAGTCATAACAATAAGGACATACTCAAATGACCATGACAACATGTTATCATGGCATCATGCATAATCATAATCTCATCATTTTTCATTAACATTAAAATCATGCTTTCATACAACTTATGTCACATAAATAATCGTAACATCAATTAGTCACACAACTTACATACACATTTTATATATTAAACACATGTTTTTCAAACTCAAAATTATAGGTACACATACTATAAGGGATACACTTACTTAAATAGCATTAAAATACTCTTTAGAGCATCTATAAACCTTCTCTAATCCTTTCGCCTTGCTTCCTCTTCATCTCATCTTGAACATAGCCTCAATCCATAACCAAAAATTCATAATAATTAAATTATGCCTCTAATCATCAAATCAACCTTATAGAACTCTTATTGGCACCCAAAAGACATCTTAAAAATATTAAAACTCCACAAATAGACTATTTCTCAAAACTTGATTACTATTCATTCCATAACTTATAAAAATTCATAATAAATTATAGAGGCATCCAAACTTGAATCTAACTTGATAAATGTGTTCTTAGGCACTCATAGAATGCTAGAAAAATATTAGATCAGAGAAATCTTACCTCTTTCAAAATCAAGTTACTATTCACCCACTTGATCTTTCTCACAAATCCACCATTATTTCTTTATTTTCTTGCTTTTATGGGGTCTTAAGGACTATGGAAGGGTTGATTGAGGGTTTAAAAGTGAGAAATTAGAGCTTGAATGAAGAAAGAATAAGAGGAAAATGGTAAAGGAGAGGGAGAGAAAGCATCAGTTGTTTGAAGAAGAAAAAGGGTGATTTTTGCATTATTCACCATTGACTAAAAAGTTAAGTTGGCTTTTATAGGAAAATATGACTTTTCCCGCTCTTGACCCCAATGGTCACTGAACTTTCATATTTATATCCCATTAGTCCCTTATCTTTCCTTTTTTTTATTTTCAACCTTCTTAATGGCCTTATTTTCTTTCCAAACTTTACCTAAAAAGTGTCTCACAATTAATGCCATCATTTTGTAATATCAATACAAGTCCAGTCCCGAGAAAAACTATTTATCCTTAAGAGATACTATTCATGCATACACTTGTTATCATTCGATTTCCTTTCAATGTTCTCATTTCATCACCAGACTATAAACATAGACTATTTAACTTATTAACTCTTAATCAGTAGGGTTAAAAATCCTATTCCCATACCATATGTCACTATTTAAGACTTTGTGATTCACTATTCACAGTCTTACTCATTATCACTTGTTAGACTTTCAAATGACCTTATTTACGTACCAAATTATACCCACAACATACTTATAACTTTATCCTTTGACCAGTAAGAATTTCCTTATCATGTCCCGAAAGTTACTATTCATAACCTTAGGTGTCACTATTTATAGTGCTGGGATTTTTAGGTGTTACACAATCCATTGAACATAAACTCTCATAAAAAAAACATACATATTGAACCATATAACAAGTTAAGCTATTCACGATATTCTTATAAAAAATTTAGTAGCATAACAGCTATCCGATGATACAATCCTAATAGTAAATAGTAACTTGCACATAATACACTCCCATAATCCAATCACACTCATACTACAATATTTCCACATCCACCATATAGTCATCTCACTCATATAACCATATAATCTCAATTACTCAATCCTCACATATATTCCAACCAGCTTCATATACATTTTAGATAGCTCAAACATGTAACATACTAAAGATCATATAAGTATACATCATATATACAATTAACACATAATAATTTTCATACAATCCTCAATACATTATTTAGGCCTATGGCCCTTTCTAAATATATATGAGTGCTTATATACAATTTTAACTAAAGCCATATACAGATTACATATAAACAACATAAGTAGCTTCCTCTCAACACCATGATCTTCTGTAACTTGTAAAACTCTCAATCACTTAACCATAAGAACTTGCGCATTGCAAAACAAATGATATACTAAGCTTTATAGCTTAATAGTGTATCCAATAATATTATGCTCATACATTCTCATATAACCACATTCATACTTTAATACATAATATGTATATAGTATACATGTTATACAAGTAAGGTGTGTGAAAGCAATCTAAGTTCATCTCAAGCAATGAACAACATTCCCTTACATCAAATATATTTATCATTTCCAAGATTATTTATACTTCCATTTATATATATA
>CANXYI011664786.1:0-11508 GCA_948208565.1 Hura crepitans
TTATTTGTAACATAGTCATCCTTTCATATTTTACCCTTTTCAGTCCATGACTTAACTTTCCTTAATTTCTCATTACTTTCCTCTTTCTAGTATACACATTTCATCGCTTTACTATTTATTATCACTATGTGTTCTTTTTATTTATGATGTCTAAATATTTACATATTAATTCTTCATCATTCTTAATTCGATTATTGTTTTCTTATGTTCTTACTATCCATTTTATTTTTAATAATTGTGATAGATAATTATTATATTTCTATATACCATATAATCATTATATTTCTATGTACCTTATTACTTCACACATTTAATATTTGCATGTTATATATACAATTTACTGAATTTATTTGATTTAATTACATTTAATTATTTGATTACTTAAAATTATATGTTTACATATACTACTTATATTAATTAATTTTTGTAATGGTCTTTAAATACCTTTTATTTCCCTACTTTATATTCCTTTGTTTCTTAATAATTTTCCAAATGTTCTATTATTGTATTTAATTATGCTTACTTTAATTCATTAACTATTTTTATGATATTTATGTGTACATATCCGTATATTTTTAATTCTCATATTTTCTTCTTAAAAAATGTATTACATTTTAATTGAGTTACATAATTATTTTCATGAGCTTATATAATTCTTATTTAGGTCTCTCACTCAAATAATTTTGATTTTGTCAATTATATACTTTTTTAATTGCCCTCATTATTATACTTAATTAATTCATAAAATTTCTTTTTATTGATATCATAGTTATACAAATTTTAATTATACATATGTCTTATTTTCCTTTACTTTCAATGTATATAATAATAATAATAATAATAATAATAATAATAATGATGATGATGATGATGATGATGATGATGATGATGATGTTGATGATGATGATGATGATGACGATGACGACGATGACGACGATGACGACGATGATGATGGTGCATTTCTTTTTCTTTACTTATTTATTTCTCACCATATCCTACATTATTCATTCCTTAATTATTCTATTAATTTCTTAATCTCATTAATTTTTTTCCTTCTTATTATTATTACTACGACTACATCATAATTCATGTAACAATATTACCTATGTCATTCATAATATTTTACCTTAATTCTTCATTTTACATGCACTTAAATTTTATATGGGGGATGGATAGCTAGGATTAAAAGGTGGCTTTTACACATAGATGGTAAGGTTTAATCCATGTGTAATTGTCTCTAAAATATCAATTAATCATTTTTCACCTCAATTATTTCCCCTCACACTTAGATGGCCATGATCTTTCATGTTACTATTCGATTCAATGGCCCATTTTAATCTCTACACCAAAATTCCACCACATTTTCCTTAAATATATATTTAATTGAATTTATTTCCTCATTTTTTTTCTCATAGTTCCCATGTCATAAAAATTCAAGTAACATAATTTTCATATTCCTTAAAATTTTTAAGTAAAAGGTTGTGCTAGTTTCTAAATTTTCTAAGCACATTTCTAAAGTTTTTTATTCAACCATGAATGATTTACTATTTACTGTAGACCATAATTTAGGTCATATTTTTTTATTTCTAACCTCTTATATGACCTCAAATGCTTCTCAAATTGCACCATACGTCATTAAATAATTAATGCCACCATCTGGTATGGTTAACTTAAATTAGGCTCATGATGCACTATTCACAGCCTCGTGTCACATTCACTAGGACCATTTCTCGAACCTCATTCTTTTCACTTTTCATGATCCTTATAAGCTAAATTCTTATTTTTCACCCTTTTCACATGTTCCACTTATCACTGGGCCTCTAATTAATCATTTCTAATTTTGCCCCTAGTCTTTCTAAATATTTACCATTTTGCCCTTTTGACGTCTTTCACTCAGTTATTTGCATCAACCAACTCTACTCAATTTGTATGTCCATTTCATTCCCACTTTTTCTTTTAATTCCATTTCTATCCTTAAAAAATTGGATCGAAAGTCAAGGTGTGACTGCACATGTTTTGAAAGTTACACTTGCATAATGTAACTCTTTCAATGAAAGCACATAGTTAATGAGAACAACATTGTTATATGGACATAAGTGCAATTAAAATATGTAAGATATATATAGTAATAGTAGCATGTGATATAAGTATGTTGTTATCATATAAAGCATGTATGATAAGTCATGTAATATGTTGTATTAAACATGGATAAGGAAATACATGCGCATAACCAGTATGCACATATATGTGACAGAAAACCCCACACAAGCATGATTATACACATATGAGATTGCACTTGTACTGATAAAGACATACTTAAACTTTAAGTGTCTAGTATAAAATATATGTCTAAGACTAATCAATAAAAAAATATGTATGTAATTATGTATGCGTTTGAGTCTTAGTTTTATTTAAGTACCTGTATTGAATACTGTTTGCGTGGTTATGGTCATGATATTCCTTAAGTGCAATAGGAAAACTCTTAACATAAGGAATATTAATAGGATTATTTGCCTTATAGGTAAGTTATAGGAGAATGCTATAGTCTTGCTTAAAATCCTAACATGTCTCAATATGATGAAAGATATTTAATGTATTTGGGAGTGCATGATTTATATGCATATTTTTATGTTGCATAGCAGTATGTTGTCTTGGCTTGTATTTGTGTACATATAGATCATGCATGTAGTAGAACATCTCATATGTGTCTATATAAATATATGACATGAAAACTAGTAAAACAAGCTAAGGTGGGCTATCGAGCCAACTAGCCTATTTCTACCTAATAGTGGGACCAAGGGTGAATGATACGTATGGTTTAAGATGCATGTATGATATATAGGAGAATCATTGGCACTTGGTAGGCTATTCCCACCCAAATCAGGTGGTTTAGTTGTGTCTTTGAGTCACTATAAAGGTTGATGGACTTTATATGATAGCAATGTGATGTGTTGAGGTATACTTCATGATGTAGTAGTAGTTAGATGATTGTTACTTGTGTTTAAAAATGTTTTCCCTATATAAGAAAAAATTTTAGTGGGACCCCTGGACAACTATTATACTATCAACATTTTTGCTTAAGTCTTTAATATAATAAAATAACATCTGAGCATCTATGGAAATTATAGTTAAACCTAACAATCTTAATAATCGAGATAACTAAGCAAACCATAACCTTGCATGTTCTAAGTAGAGGCTAATAGGGTAGCACTACCAATTAGATACCCAGTTGTGTTTAAAGGTAGAGTGTTATAGACAAATTCAAGGAACAAAGTGAAGGATATGAAAATTCCACATAATGATGCTCTAGTGGTACAAAGTGTAGGATTTTGAGGTCCTATGCACAATGAAAAAATAGATCGTCTCGATTTCCAAACATAGGGTAGTTTGTCAAAAAGTATAAAATAATAAAAATGACTAATGATTTTAGAAAGTTTATAATTTTTTTTTCGATTAATCCCTTATCTAAACTTTTCTTCAAACTAGGTTGTAGCATACCACATTGAACTACTCCAAGAACACTCCAAGGTAATCCACACTAGAAAACAAATCTAAGAACTCTTTAAGATTAGCAATAGATGTTGGTTCCTTAGGGGTTAGTAAAGGAGGCAGCTAGGATTTTAAAGAGAAAAGCATGAAGCAAAAAAAATGTGTAATTCTTTTCTTATGTTGGCTGACCCTCTTGCCATTTAGCCTTATGTTAGAATAATGGTCCTTTCAACTCTTAAAACTCTTACCTAATTAGGCTTAATCAAACTCATTTTAATGGGCCTTTTTTTGCTTTATATGCATAGGCTTTTTTGTTTTATGCAATGAGGCTTTTCTATTATGTTTTTTTTGCTTTTTAGACTCCAAGCCTAATAAGCCTTTTCTTTTTCTTTCTTTAGCTTTAATGACATCTCATGTCATCAAATATCATGCATTTTTATCTTAAACTAGAATTCTATATGTACGTGTAACTTTGGGCTTTTGAAATATGTTGGCAACGGATAAGTGAATCAAAATCCTAGTAGAATAGGGATTTTGTAATTTCAACTTCTTGAAGTTATTAATTCTCAATTAATAAATTCACTTAAGTATAAGTAAAAAGAGGCATCTAAACATGTATCATGACTACCTCAGTGTCAGAAGGTTAGTGGTTTGACAATTTTGGCTTTTATATTCAGTTACTATGAAATTACTCTTTTCACCACACTTTATCTCTTTTAGGTTTAGGCATAGACTTGTGTCAACTCAATGCTTAATTAATTATAATTAATCAAGCCTTGAATATGTTAATTCTAATATTCACATCTTTAACCCCAAAATGCCCTTGTGAATCTCATTCATGTTTGCATCTTAATTTGGCTAAAGATTTTTGGATAAAGATTATGCTAAAATTGTGAGATAAACTCCCCACTGTTATCTAGGGTGATGAATCAATTATTGATCACTTAACTGCCTTTAAGTATCTCATGTTATACCTAATCTTCTAGTAATGTATACTTTATGGTGAAGTAAAAACACTAAAGTTAAAGTGAAGCATTTGTTACTTAAGATAACCTTGGAGATCTTAAGTCCAAGAATACTTATACTATTGATATGATGAGATGCTTTCATTAACATAGTTTATGTATCCATGTAAAGAACTCGTGTTGGGTCTCAAATGAACTTTTTTTCAAACAAGCATCCACATGTTAACCATAAGCATCACTATGCCTATAGCTTATAAGAACTATTGCTTAACCTAGTCAAGGAGGATAACATGTGCTAGTCTATCCATATTAACAATGTCCTATCTTGTTAAGACTATAACTAGGGATGCTTTTGGTATTATCACATTTTCATGTAATAGGAATCTCACATCATGAACTCTTCATGATTTCCTTCTTACTCGAATCATTGCCAGTCTAAATAAGATGACATGTTAACTAGTTTTACTATTATCTTCCACCTACCTTATTATGCATGTCTACATCATGAGAATCTTACACCTATATATAGTGTAAACCAATATTAAGGATGCAAACACATAAGATATTATGGTTTCTTTTTAACAAAAATCTAGCAGCATAACGATTACTCGATAGTATGTCACAAAATAAACCAGTGGAAATGGCACTTCTATAATATTCCCAAACTCAAACTTATCCAATTATATATATCACAGTCTCAATATCACACTATATTAAGCACACATCCTATAATGGTCATACACTACTAGTATCTAGCTATTTAATTTACATGAACAGTATGTATTGATAAGCTATACATATACATGATTACATTAGAACCATACCCTATTTATACACATTTCAGTGCCAACTAACTTTATTTACATCACACAAAAGATATACAAAACTATACCAAGATGAGAGGCTGTCCACACTACACTGCTGTCTTGAGGCTGAATTAAAGCTAGATCAATCTATGACCTATGCGTCGAAAAACATGATGCACTAAGCATAAAGCTTAGTGGTGTATTCAATAAAATATGTATACATACATATACATATGTGGCAAGCATACATTTCAATAATGGATTTGTCACTAAACATTCATACATTTTCCCTTGTTTGTATTACTATCATTCAGTCATTTTACGCCGTTATGTTATTATAACTTAAGTGTACTCATTTTATGTCACTTACCTATCTTAGTTTACTACTCATAATTATAATTAATTTCTTTCACACTTACATGCCATCATTAAGTTGTACACTCATTTACCAAGTTATTTATTATATCAATGTAAAGTTAATTTTTGATTTGCTTAGTTTGTTGACTTGTAATCATTTATCCATTTACTTCATATTTGTGTATCACATTTTTATCATTTCTTTTTTCTAGCCCATATTTGGAAGTCATCAATCCCAATATTGGATATCGGGATCATGTTGTGCAGTGGCCCATATTTTGGACTTTATAGCTATTGCACCAACACGTCATATCAGTATAATGTGCAATGGTCCTACTAAACCTCCTGGCAGCCACACCCATTTTAAATTATGTGCGATGGGTCTATTAGACCTCCTAGCGACTGCACTCGTATTATAATCAATATTATTAATATAGTTAACACATAGGTGTGTAGTGATCCTACTAAACATCCTGACAACTGCGCCCACTTAAGAATATGGCAGTGGTTCTGTCGAATTTCCTAGTGGTTGTACCCACATTATGTAATCAAGTATAATCAAATATCAATATCAATAACACCGAAGTGTCCTAATAGCTGTTATATCCCCTAGTTGACTAGTCAACCTATCCTATAGGTTGTCTAACATATATAGGCTATCCATATCTTATTTTTATTACATATGATTTACGTGTCTCACATATATTTTCCTTACATCATTTCCATTCTCAATTTTAAAGTCCAATTACATAGGCATAGTTTTTGTTCATTATAACATTTTGCCGTGTCAAGTACTCACTTTATTCCATTTATTCATCATGTCATTCCCAATTTTCATTTCACATTCTCAAACTATATTACAATACCATTTGTCATGCCATTTCTTTTATCCATATGTTATCAACCAAATTAGTGCACATTACATTATACATTACATTAGCATACATATAACTATATATATTACACTAATATACCTTATAGATTATGTATTCATTCATTATGTAACAATCTTACATTTCATGCCATATTCTCAATGATGCACATATACATTAATGCACATATTTCATGCACCATATGTCATTGCATTTCAATTCATTATACCTAAATTATGTCAATTACACAACAATTACCTAAATTCCAACTATGTCTTTAAATTCCATAGAACATGCACATTTTTCCATCTTTCATATTTAACTCATTTTCACTCTAATTTTCATTCATATAGTCTATTAACATGCATTAAACCATAATATATCCCTAAAGTTAATTTAAGGTTATTCCAACCCCTAAAATCATGCAAACCTTAAATGACACTTATTATGGAATTTTTACAATTTACACTTCCAAACACATATTTTATCAAATACACTTATAGAGTGGTTATTTGACATTTCGGATAAGATTCTATAGCTTTTCTTTTGCCCTTGTTCTTGTCATCCTCTAAGTTCTCTAAATTCCATAATACATAATTAATTAGAAAAATTCATAAAAAAATATATACAACTCTAAATTCAAAAATAAAAATAGAACCATGATTTAGAACACCTTTAGTTACTTAGAAAAATGATCGAGGCTTGAATTAAGGTTTGGTGTGATTTAGGGGTTCAAAACCTTAAATCATCAAACCTCTCTTTTCACCTCTAAACACCTTTTTCTCATGAAATTAAGACTAGGGGCTCTAGATAATATGAGGATCATTTTCTACATATTAATCGAGGGATTTTAAGACGAATCGAGGGATAAATGAAGAAAAATATAGGAGAAGAATGAAAAGGGGAATGGCATCTACTTTGGAGTTTTTGGAGGAGAAGATAAAGTGTTTTGATCATGTACATATACACACACATTACACTATTTATATTGAAAGGTTGGATGGCCACAATTTCACCACGTGGTGATTTGATGATCCGTATTAATTTTATTTATCTTTTAAGCTTCAAAAGAGTAGTTTTAATGTTAGAGGCCTTTAAAAATATTACTTTTAGTGCCAAGAATTATAGAGATTCTTAATTAAGGGACCCTTAAAATCTTAGGTCCAAATTCCAATGGGAGCTAGGTTAACTATTCACTTGCATAATTAAGAAATTTTGATTAAATATCAATTGATGTTAGAAAAATTCAATTCCACCACCATTGAACTATTTGGAATTTTTGACCTTCAAGTTATGCTATTTTTAGGTTAGTTCGGGCCTATCCTGACCATTTTTCTAGCTCGATGTAAACTTAAGTCAGTATTCACTATATATCAGCGTAAAAAATTTAATTGGTTTAATGGCTAGTGCAAATAACTTCATTCTCATCATTATTTTCCCCATCATAGTTCAATGACTAGTACTCCCCTTTGGCCACCAAAATATGATCGGTTACTCAAGAAATACTATTCATGCCTCGAGAAGTACTATACATGAAATCAAAATTTTCAGGCGTTACAATTCTTTCCCCTCTTAAAAAATTTCATCCTCAAAATTTACTTAGTTCAAACAGCTATGGATATTCTTCTCTCATTTGTTGTTCACTTTCTCATGTCACTTTCTATGATCTATGGTGTTTTTATAACACCTTGACTAGTGGGACTATCTTGTTGGGTAGCTTTTTTACTTCTCATGCCAAGATTTGGACTAGTTCTTCTTTATATGATAGATCTAGTTGTACTTCTATTTCCTCTATTGAAAGTATATGGGAAGTGTCTGATCGGTATTTTCTTAGCATCAAAACATGAAATACATCATGGATTTGTTGTAATTCTAGAGGCAATGCCAATTTGTACGCCAATTGTCTAACATGTTCAATCACCTTATAAGGGCCAATGAATATCGGGCTCAACTTGCCTTTCTTGCCAAATCGAAGTATTTTCTTCTAAGGTGATACCTTTATAAAGAATTTATCTCTAACTTCATAATCAATTGGCTTCTTTTTCAAATTTGTATATGATTTCTGTCTATTTGCCATTGCTTTTAACTAGTCCCTAATGACTTTAAATTTCTCTTTTGCTTCTCTAATCAAATCCGGCCCGATCAGCTTGTTTTCACCTAATTCTATCTAGCATAATAGAGTTCTACATTTTCTCCCATATAGAGCCTTATATGGTGCCATTCCAAGACTTACCTGATGGCTATTATTATAGTCAAACTATGCTAAGGACAATTATCGATCCTAGTTGCTTTTAAATTCAATGCACAACTCTTTAGCATATCCTCTAACACATGAGTCACCTGTCCTAATTGGTAATCTATTTGGGGGTGGAATGTTATGCTAAAGGTAAGTCGAGTCCCTAAGGCATTATGTAATTTCTTTCAAAACCTAGACTTGAACCTTAGGTCTTGATATGAGATAATAGATGCTGGAACTCTATGTAGTCTAATAATCTCATTAATGTATATCTATACAAGTTTCTCTAGGGCATAATCTATTCTTACTGGGATGAAATGTGTTGTCTTATTTAGTTTGTCTACAATTACCCACATTGTATCACATTACTCCTTGTCATAGGTAATCTTGTTATGAAGTCCATTATGACTCTTTCCTATTTCCATTCTAGTATTGCTATAAGGTGGAGCAATCCAAAAGGAACTTGGTGTTTAGCTTTCACTTGCTAGCAAGTGAGGCATTTGGTCACGTATTTAGCTATGTCCTTTTTCATTCTTGGCCACTAGTAATAAGGTTTCAAGTCCTAATACATCTTTGTGCTCCTGAGATGTATGGCATAAGAGGAATTATGAGCTTCTTGCAAGATCTATCTTTTAATGTCTTTTTTCTTAGGCACCTATAGTTGGTCATGATAATATAGACATCTGTCTACTTTAATCCCATACTCAGTAAGTTTCCCCTTTTTTATCAAACCTATTATGTGCTGAAGTTGATCATCATCTTATTAAGCTTTTTTCACTTATTAAATTAAGTCAGGTTACACTTGTAATTCAACTAACAAGACCCCATCATCTCAACATTGTATCTGAACATTCATTGCCTTTAGGGTGCACAAGAGTTTCTAGATTAATGCATCTACCACTACATTTGCTTACTAGGATCATAATCAATCAGGCAATTATAGTCTTTAATCAACTCCATCCATCTCTACTACATTAGATTTAATTTTTTCTAGGTAGGCAAGTATTTTAGGTTTTTATGATCTATGTAGAAGTAGCATTGCTCACCATATAGGTAGTGCCTCCATATTTTCAAGGCGAAGACAATAATTGCTAACTCTATATCATAAGTTGGGTAATTTCTCTCATGTGGTTTTAGTTGTCTAGATGCATATGCTACCACTTTACCATCTTATATCAACTTGGACCTAAGTCTATTATATGATGCATCATTATAGATGACAAAGTCTTTCCCAAGTTCTGGTTTTGTAAGGATTGGAGCTTCTGTCAACATAGTTTTTAACCTGTCAAAATTTTCTTTGCCCTTGTTTTTGTCCTCCTTAAAGTTCTATAAATTCCATAATACACAATTAATTAGAAAAATTCATAGAAAAATATATACAACTCTATAGTAGAACCGTGATCTAGAGCACCTCTAATAATTAAGAAAAATGATCGGGGCTTAAATTAGGGTTCGGTGTGATTTAAGGATTCAAAACCCTAAACCATTAAACCTCTATTTTCACCTATAAACACCTTTTTCTCATGAAATTAATAATAGAACCGAGCTCTAGACGCTTCGAAGATCATTTTCCATATATTACTCAAGAGATTTTGGGTAAAATTAAGGATGAAATGAAGAAAAATAGGGAAGGTGAGAGAAAAAGGGAGATGACATCGACTTTAGGGTTTTGGGGGGAGAAGATGAAGTGTTTTGTTCATGTACATATGCACACATATTACACTATTTATATTAAGTGGTTGGATGGCCACAATTTTGCCATGTGGTGATTCAAGGGTCCATATTAATTTTATTTACTTTTAAGCTTTAAAAATGTAGTTTTAATGTTAGAATCCTTTAAAAATATTGCTTTTAGTGTCAAAAATTATAGAGATTCTCAATTAAGGGACCCCTAAAATCTTAGGTCCAAATTCCAATAGGAACTAGGTTAACTATTCACTCGCATAATCAAGAAATTTTGATTAAATACCAATTGATGTCAAAAAAATTCCAATTCCATTGCCATTGAACTATTTGGAATTTTTGACTTTCAGGTCATGTTATTTTCAAGTCAGTATGAGCACATCCTGACCTTTTTCCAGCTCGATGTAAACTTAAATGACTATTCAACTTGATATTAGCATGAAAATTTTATTAGTTCTATAATGCCCGTGAATTGAGGCTTCATGAATAATGCCATAGGGTTTGAGAAGTGTGCCTAGGTTGTCGCATCACTTGCACATAGATCGAGGCAGTGACATTGGTCATGAAACTTTGAGGGGCTTTAAATTGATGAAAAAGTTGAAATTTAAAAATTTAGCTAAACCAATAATTCATTTTAAGCAATAAAGAATGAATTTGTCTAATAAAAATTTTTTAGGCCGAGATTGACCTGAAATGTGCCCGAACAAACATAAAAATAGTGGACCCTGAAGCTCAAAATTTCCATTGGGTCCATTGGTGAAAGAATTTTTGAATTCCAAGGTTGTTTGCAAATTTTTGTAATTTTTAACGCTGGCACACAAATTAAGGTAGTCTAAAACCTATCTTATCGATGGAATATGTCCACAAAAATTTGTGAGCAGTTAGAGGGGATTAAAATATGAATTTTAAAATGAACGGTATGATTTTCTGAGGTCTAAGTGAATTACTGTGAATTTCTAAACTTTGCCAAAAACTAAGATGGTTTTGGGATTTTCAAGATGGTTTGGGATAACCCTTGTTATGTTAAAAAGGGACCCACACTATGTCAAGTGGACAAAGAGGCTTGCCAAGTGGCAAAGCCCACTTGACATGTGGAATTC